>MU551577.1:2274513-2324670 GCA_024362625.1 Silurus asotus | reverse complement strand
TATATATATATATATAGTACACAACACTTAAAAAAAAGCATGTACATGTACAGTAAAAATTCATAACACTCATATTTGATCTAACAAGAAATATACAAAATATTTTTACAGTTTATGTGTCAGGGTGCGAGCGAAACAGAAGGTGGAAGCCGAAGTACAGCTCGCTTAGGCTTTAATGCACGTGTGAGGGAGAGAGAGAGACACGAGCACACACACACAGACGCGCATACACGCACACACACACACACACACACAAGCAGTGATAGTCCAAATAGCACATTGGGAGAAGCATAGCTGACCCGAGATGCACAGGGAGGGGAAGCACAGCCGGTACGGGATTCTGGAGTCCGGATGAAACGGATGAGAGAAGTCCTGCATGAAAAACGGAACGCCAAAACATGTAGTACGGAAAGTCAAACAAACAATAACAAACGGGGAGTGAATGTGAGTGAGGTGATTATGTAGGAGTGGAGTGATGAGCTTCAGGTGTGCCTCGTTAAACCTGGAGCTTCATAGAGAGTGGAGGCATGAGTGATGATGACCTCCAGGTGTGCGTGGTTAAACCTGGAGCTCTATGGAGAGTGGAGGCATAGAGAGCCACCAAAGGGGGCGTGGCAGGTGGATCCCTGACAATATGTATATCTATAGGTTCTCTAAATTGAAGTTGCTATATTTCTATTTAGAAAGGAAAAGTTCAAACAATGAGATTAGTGGGTTTTCTAAACAGTTGTTAAGAATTCTATAGTTATTTAGTGCTGTTGTCAAACAGTTTTGCCTACTGGGAATCAACATACCCTTATTGTCTTGCAAATAATTGGAAATTTACCTGCTCTGATTTAATATTGTAAATTTTTTACAAGTTCTTCAATTTTTATTTAGAATAATTCATGCTTGTTTAAATAATTTTTTATCTTTTTTACTGGACTGATTCTAAAATAGGTAAAGCCAAAGTGTATCTTAACAATAAGTGGCATCTCCAGTATAATTGAGACAGCAGAGAGTCTGGTAAACAGAGCTATTCTATTCTGATGGTAAATTCACTAAAAAATAAATTACAATTCCTCCAGGAGCAGTGTGGTCATCAGCCTGGGAACACAGTTTCTCACCCTAGCCTTTAATTGCCTCCTTTCACTCCTTCCTATCCTGTCTCAGAGAAACACACACAGTTTCTAATGGAAGCCTGTTGCAGTGAGACCGCAGGACTCTGCTGTCTGCTCAAGATCCTGTTTGCCCTGCGGCAGTAAATCCCAGAGCTGCTACACTCCTTCTTAGTTGAGGATGGGTTAGTCATGGGTTTGCCAAGTCAAAATAAGTGTTTGTAATTTTCTCATCCCATGCATTTATGGTTGCCCTTTTAATAGTGCAGGAGGAGAAACACTTTCCACACTCAACATCAGCAAAAAGCTTTTTTTTTATTTTTTATCAAGTCAGTAAGGCTTGTTAAGCTTGTGCATTCCAATATGCTGGATACCACACGGGTCAAGCACAAAAAGAACAAATTCCCTGATATTTGTTTGTTTTTATTTACCATTAGATTAAAAAAAATATATTATAAAAGTAGTAGGCCATTTTTAGCAACACTTGTAATAGCCCAAAATTAGATTCCAATTGAAAGATTCAGTTTAACTTCCAATGAAAGTTTTCAATGAGTTTTAATCAGGGTATTTAGGCTTAATTGTGTAAATGCTCTGTATTAATTATAGAATTAATTAGCAGAATTAAAAAACATAAACAATGAGTAAAAATCTGAATCATTATTTATTTAATGGTAATTTATATATTGTTCAATGTGGTCCTATATACAAGCATGTATTCATTTATTATGACAAATATTCATTAATTATTATTACTATAAGATGAATATAAAAAATATCGATCAATCTTTCTTTCAGCTTCTCCCATTAGGGGTCGCCACAGCGGATCATCATGTATTTGTGATTCGCATGTTCGATTTTGCATATGTTTTTACGTTGGATGCCCTTCCTAAAACAAACCTCCCCATTTATCCGGGCTTGGGACCGGCATTAAGTCCAGTATTTTTTGAAGCATTTTAGGTATTGTTAGGTCATATGTGTATCTTATAATAAAATGATTTCTATTTGTATTTTCCATGGCAAAAAACAAAATAGCTAATTTAATTTTGTTTTTATGTAAAGCCAATTATAGAGCACACAATATATGTATGCCATATGAGCTTGAAAGCTCATGCTATGTCAAACCCAGCAGCTCTGACTTTGAATTACTGTTCTAGGCTCAATTCAGGATTTTGTCCACAATCTTTAATCTTTACAACATTATGCCTACTTACTCTTTAATACACTCTTTACCAGAGGCCACTTTAGGTGTATTCTCAACAAAGACAAATGACAATCTTCTTCTTCTTCTTCTTCTTTTGGCTTCTCCCCTTATAGTTCGCCACAGCGGATAATCCGTCTCCATACTACTCTGTCCTCTTCTGCCTCTTGTAAACCAACTACCTGCATGTCTTTCCTTACCACATCCATAAACCTCCTCCTTGGTTTTCCTCTTTTCCTCCTTCCTGGTGGTTCCATCCTCAGCATTCTCATACCAATACACCACATGTCCCTACTCTGCACATGTCCAAACTATCTCAATCTCGCTCCCTCAACTTGTCTCCAAAACGTCCTACATGCGCTCTCCTTCTAATAAACTCATTTTTAAACCTGTCCATTCTTGTCACTCCTGAAGAAAACCTAACCACCTTCAACTCTGCTACCTCCAGCTCCATCTCGTGTCTTTTACTCAATGCCACTGTCTCTAAACCATACAACATTGCAGGTCTCGCCACAGTCCTATAAACTTTCCCTTTCACTCTCTCGGATACCCTTCTATCACAGATAACTTCTGCCACTCTTCTGCACCCACTCCCCCCTGCCTGCACTCTTTTCTTCACTTCTTTAACACACTCTCCATTACCTTGCACTGTTGACCCCAGGTACCTGAACTCCTCCACCTTCTCCACCTCCTCTCCATGCAACCGCACCACTCTACTGCCCTCCCTCTCATTCACACTCATGTACTCTGTCTTACTCCTACTGACTCCTTCTTCCAATTCTCTCCAGGGCATACCTTCTCCTCATCAGGCTCTTCTTAACCTGCTCCCTAGTCTCACCACAAATCACAATATCATCCGCAAATATAATAGTCCATGGAGACTCCTGTCTGACTTTGTCCGTCAACCTGTCCATCACCACTGCAAACAGGAAAGGGTTTAGTGCCGATCCTTGATGAAGTCCAACCTTCACCCTAAACCAGTCTGTTGTTCCTACTGCACACTTAACTGCTGCCACACTGTCCTCATACATGTCCTTCACCACCCTTACATACTTCTCTGACACACCTGACTTCCTCATACAGTACCACAACTCCTCTCTTCTCACCGTGTTGAACGCTTTCTCTAAATCCACAAACCTGAACCTGTGCCAATTGGATCCCACTACATGTGTGGAGTTTTACCATTGGACCTCCTGGAGTGTTTAAAGGCTCTGGCATGGAGAAGCTGTTGCTGGATCTGTGATGATCACAAATGTTGAGCTCAGTAGTTCCTACTTTTTTACCAAAGTCTGTAGAAAGAACATTTACTTATAATCTTACATTCCAGTATCTCATGTTAGTTCTCTCTCTCCAGTGTTCTGTATTGTGGAAAGATTTATGCTTAAACTCTTGATGTCACCCAAATGAGGATGGGTTCCTCTTTTGTGTTCGGTTCCTCTCAAGGTTTCTTCCTCATAACATCCAAGGGAGTTTTTCCTTGCCACAGTCGCCATGGTTGCTCATTAGGGATAAATGCACACCATTCACCTTGACTGTTGATTTTTGTAAAGCTGCTTTGAGAAAATGTCTGTTGTGAAAAGCGCTACATAAATAAACTTGACTTGACACACAATGCAACTCCTTTTGACCTTCTCTAAACTTCTCCATCAACATTCTCAAAGCAAATAAGCCATCTGTGGTGCTTCTCCTCCACATGAAACCATACTGTTGCTCACAGATGGTCACCTCTTCTCTCAACCTGACTTTCACTACTTTTTCCCCATAACTTCCTGGTGTGACTGGTCAACTTAATTCCCCTGTAGTTACTGCAGGTCTGCACATCTCCCTTATTCTTATAAACCAGTACCAGCACACTCCTTCTCCATTCCTCAGGCATCCTCTTACTTTCAAAATCTTGAACAACCTGGTTCAAAAACTCCACTGCCACATTCCTCTTTACCTGTTGACGCATCTCCTTGTACTTTTCTCTTCACTCTGTTGATCCCAATTTTGTTTCGCCAACCTCTTTCTCCTTATGCTGTCCTGCACTTCCTCATTCCACCACCATGTCTCTTTATCTGTTTTTGATAAAAATAAGTGTTTAATAAGTGTTATTTTTTTCGATTTTCTGTATGGTTATCCATGTTTTGTAAACAGCATCAAAATCTTTTTAGGTAGAAACTGAAAATCAATATTTGTCTTTGCCAGGACACATATGGATTCTGAGATTAAACACATTTTTTTTTATATATCAAATGGGGTTCTCTCTTTGTAAGCTTTAGGCAAGGGCATGGATTCATAAAGGAATCACAGCATGCAAATTTCTTTCATCATTTTTGGTCATTTGCCTGTGGATGCCATTTTTAGCAGCAAGGACATTTTTTCATAGCAAACACTAGGCATATTCTTGGTCAAAATCTCAATGTCCAGTGAGAAATGTATTTGAATTTCATGCAATTAAAGAAAAGCTGTGACTAATTTTCTTCATCCAAATTATTGTAGTGTTTACACTCACAGTTCCCCTTTTTCTGAAACGACCCATCTTAAACCTTAACAGCAGTCCCAGGTCTAGGCCTGTTTTATTTCTTTTGTGTTTTGAGTAGTTGATTTGTTCTCACTTTATTTGGTTTTGGTGTGAGGTAAAGACTAACTTGAGAATCATCAAGGAAAGCTTAGCAACCCGAGGTAGCCAAGTCTTTTGGTGATCCATTAAGTAATCATGCCGCCAACCTGACCTACCCTCTGCTAACTGTCTGAACCCGCCTTCCAGTCACAATCTCACCCTGGATTCTGAATTAGGACTAAGAACAAATTATCAACATCACCCCAATCGACACGGCCCTCCAAGCACTGTATCAGTTGCCGATCTCAACCAACTTCCTTGTTACCTGATCCTGAACTGCAGACACAGCACTTTTTATCTACTTAGCCATCAGGTATGCACTGAAGCTTGGCCTTGCCCAATTCCTGTTCAAAAGGATCAATGGAGTATAAAGGTCCATTAACAGGTGCATAGCTGCTCTTTCCCACACCTTCAAGTGGAACCACCGCAAAAGTGGGACTATGAGACAATGTTTAACCTTGCAATGTTTAACCTTGCTAAGATCAACCCTCAACCTGAGGAACCAAGGGCTGAGAAAAGCTAGAAGCTACTGCCATTAGGCCACCATGATCCACCTGCCATCTGACTACTGTGACCCACCTACTACCCAACCTTCATGACAACTGTTGTATCTTCCCCTACACACAAAGGCAATAAACAAACAGCTCTCTGGTTTCTCGATTTAACTTCAAGGACATTCCACTGATAAGGCACCTCACACCCTACCCACCAGGCTCCAATATGTCTGGGTCTGATGTACCCCCCACACACAAGCACACACATTTATTTATAATAATAAATAAATAATATTATTATTATTACACTATAATATTATTATTATTACACTTTGGAACACTTTATTATTATAATAAAGTGTTCCAAACTCTGTATGATATTTGCATGTGTTGTATGTATTCCCCTTTTATCATATCATCCTAGCTACAACTCGTATTGACATAAGTTACACTTTAAAGACATATGTCCAGGTGTATCAATGTATCTCTGCCTTAATGCTGTCTATTAGTTGCTTCCTTGGTATCAAAATTATCTGCTCTGTATTTATTAAACAATGGTGTATATGGTTGTGAAGTACACTGTACTGCTTTAAATACACTTTAGATAAAACTTTTTCAGTTCTCCAGACTGGCCATACACATGCAAGCAGGCAATGAACGTTTTTCCCTTTCAAAAAAGTTTCCCTCTCAAAGTTCATGCTTTGTATTGTCCATTCCACCAAAGATGGGTGTGGCTAGGGGACCTTTAAATGTCCTGAACACCCACAAATTGCTTAAAACCTTCTTTAAGATGAACTCAAACCCTTTGAGACAGATCTTCCGGCAGCTTTACCTTCAAAAACATTGCCCAAGAACTTTCTCCTAACGGACTCATCAAGAATCTCCTTTGTCTACCGCATCCAGACTCTTGTTCAGCCAAAAGGCCAATGCAAGTAACCGTTAACCAACTATCTAGATACGTGTTTAAGTTTAAGCCCCCTTATTAAGGTGAATTTTGATTCCTTAATGATTCTCATTAGGTAGTGGTCAGTTTGAGGTTACGCTTGATATTTCTTTCTCTAAATGTTTCCTCTATCTTCTGGCTCTTTATATTTTTCTAATTTCTCTTTCCTTATATGTCTTTTTGTGTGTTTAGTCTTGTGTTACATGTAGTCACATTCATTTAATGCATTATGTTCACGAGTAATTGTCTCTGAGTACTGCTAAAAATTTGAAGTCACTGAATACTGATTTTGCTACATGCTAAATTACAACTAGTACAGTATAAAGTAGAGAGATAACCTTTTCTAGAATTGATAAAAGATTATACTGTCTGCTCGGTGGACAAACAGATCAAATAATTGTAACATTTATTCTATCACTGTTAATTCTAAGATTTATATCAAATATTTATGATTATACTGTTATAATTACTCAAACATTTCCCTTTTTGCGAGCAAAATTTGCTACAGTATTCAAAAGATGCTAATTTAAATTCTTAATAACCAGGAGACATTCTTGTTTCTCAGAGACTAGCCAAAGTCTTACCTATGTCTTTCCCAAAGACATGAAGATATGTTTCAAAAGAATTCAGAAAAAAGATTCAGAACAGGTTGTATCTCAGGCAGGGTTTAATTTGCCTAAAAAGAAACCAGATTAGTAATAGTCATTACATGGCTGTAAAACGCAGAGAAATTATGCAGGATCAAATGAAGTGAATGTTGCTGCCAAGCCCATGACAATATCATACAATTATACAGCCTAGACAAACTCCTTCAAGCATGAAATGACAAAATAAGCTACAGTTGATATTATTCACCCCCAAAGTAAATCTTAAATGCCTGTTAAATTCATCTAAAATGTCAACCATTTGCAACACAGCAGATGTTTGTCTGGGACAATAAACAGTATTGTGAGGTGCTGTTATATTAATATATCTGTTATATTAAGGCCAAAGTGCTCACACAGCTTTTTGTCTGTTGCAGATATTCCCAGGCTGTGATCCATTAAAATAATTCAAAGCACAAAAACTGTCTCATTTGTTTCTACGTGTAGCATTCTGTTTACAACCTGATTGTGGATCTTTTGGTTTCTACAGGACAGCATTCCTACATGCAAAAAATGTTTGCTTAATTTCTGATGTGCGCTTATGAAAATAACAGCAACTGGCGCCAGAGAGTACTGTGTGACTTCACATCTGACAGAGACTTAGTGACTGACTAAGCAAAAAGGCCAAGGGTAGGGCAAGGGAAGACAAAATGGTTGAAGGGCCTTCATCATAACCTTCATCAGTCAGCAAAAGACAACTTGAGCTGAAAATTACTGATTATTCGGTGTTTACATACAAACTCAGTTGGCATGAAACCTGTTAAGGTTAAGGCTAGTGTTATGGGCACTCACTTGTTTAAATATTTACAAGATTCTATGGAGGTCACGTTTTATATTTGTATATTACCTAGCTTCTGTTTCTTTCCCAAGGCTAATAAACATCCTGTCTGTATTTTGGTTTCTGACTCTTGATCCTAGTGTGACAGTATGGTTGTGGGCTAGGGGGAAGGGGACATCTGCAATTACAATCGACTGAACTATTGAAATCGACTTCAAGTTCATTTATGTGGAGGGCACAGGTCCAGCCTCTGCATTGATGGTCAAATCTTATACAGAGCTCTAGCAGAAGCATATCCACTGCTCTACTAAACCCAAATAGATGTCTTCCAGAGCTTTATAAAGTATGAGAGGTTGATTTATATTTGCCTTTCTTGTTTAGAGATCACCAAGAAGCAATGCAGACTGCTAAAAATTTAAGCAAATTTCTCTGATGCCCCTGAGCACTGCAAATAGATGAGAGGTTCAGCTCATAGTGCTGATCACTGCCCGAAAGCAACACAAAAGCTCCAAACAATCACACAATGAACAATAATTAGCTTCCATTATTCAGGAGTGAATGCTGCTATAAAAGGCTCTATACAATATAGAATGCCAGATCACTGAAAAGATTGACTGGAGATTTACTAAGATGCCTGCCAAAATCTAGTCTAGTCTAAAAGATACTTCAGCACAAAAATGGGAGATTTGCTCAATATCATGGGCTTCATTAAAAGAATGGATCACTAAATAAAATTGAAATTAATAGTAATTGTAAGACCTAGTCAGAGCATAATTAATTAAATTAGCAGGATAGTCAGCTATGTTTGTATTTCAGTATTATTTTAATTTATCATTGATATCAATTCTGCTACATGACTTGGTTTATCATGTGCACGAATGTTTGACCTCATAGTTGCTGTTAGCAAACAAGCTAGGGTGTATGTAGAGTGCAATATAAATTGTCATCCAATTAAACAAACTAATTGAATTAAAAACCAAATCTAATGCCTGTAACAGCAATAGCTTACCAGTACACAACTTGGAAAGTCAACTTGGGTTCACAAATGAGATTGACTAGTTTGTTTGAGTCTAGTTATTTTTTATGTGCTGGTGAAATGACAGGAATTTGAAACAATAGTTGAATTAAACAGAATTTAAATGTTTTACTGTATTACTACAAACATTTAAATCTTCTTCTTCTTCTTTCAGCTTCTCCCATTAGGGGTCGCCACAGCAGATCATCTGTCTCCATACCATCCTGTCCTCTACATGTGCCTATTTCAACCCAACTACCCGCATGTCTTCTCTCACCACATCAATAAACCACCTCCTTGGCCTTCCTCTATTCCTCCTTCCTGGTGGCTCCATCCTCAGCATTCTCATACCGATATACCATGTCCCTCCTCTGCACATGTCCAAACCATCTCAATCTTACCTCCTTCACCCTGTCTCCAAAATGTCCTACATGCGCTGTGCCTATAATAAACTAATTTCTAATCCTGTCCATCTTCGTCACTTCCAACAAAAACTTCAACATCTTCAGCTCTGCTACCTCCAGCTCCACCTCTTGTCTTTTACCCAATGCCACTGTCTCTTCCTCGGCATAAAACCATACTGTTGCTCACAGATGGTCACCTCTCTTCTCAGCCTGTCTTCCACTACTCTTTCCCATCATTTCCTGGTGTGACTCATCAACTTAATTTCCCCATAGTTAATGCAGGTCTGCACATCTCTCTTGTTCCTAAAGATCGGTACCAGTACACTCCTTCTTCATTCCTCAGGCATCCTCTCACCTTCCAAAATCCTGTTAAACAATCTTGTAAAAAACTCCACTACCCTCTCTCCTAAACATCTGGTATGTCATCTGATCCAAAGATCCAATGCTGTCTAGCTACCTACACTGTACTCTGCCAACACCTTACAGTCTCCAATCTCAACATAGAAAATAGTCCACCTGTGTGCACCTTCCTCCACTCTTATACGTCACTCTATGATCCTCCTTCTTCTTAAAATAAATGTTTACCAATTCCATTTCCATCCTTTTAGCAAAATTTACCACCATTTACCCTTCCACATTCCTCTCCTTGAAGCCATACCTACTTATCACCTTCTCATCCCCTCTGTTGCCTTTACCTACATGCCCATTGAAATCTGCCCCAATCACTAATCTTTTATTCCTCGGTACTCCTAACTCCTACCAGTTCATCTAACTCACTCCAAAATTGACTCTAACCATTTAAATAACAATTAAAATTATTTTTTTAAGAAACTTATTGTATTTTTATTTAAATATACTTACAAATGCCAGCATATAAAAATACCTTTAGAGACCTCCTATGCCCTGTATATAAGCTGTCATGGTATTTTTATATACAACCTGCAAACATTACATTTTGTAATTTTTATATTATAATCCTGTTTGATAGATATATGCTGAGGTTTCATTGTTTTAGAACATTAGCCTTTTATAAAGGAAGTAAATCAGCAAAGAAAAACAAATCCAAATTAAAAAAAAAAACACCAGAAAAGCAACGAACAACAAAAAAGTTGGTATAGTTAAGACCACATGGACATGCTGAGCGTATATGTCAAGCTCAATTGTTTGTTATTGCAAGTCTCTTCTTGTAGAGTCCTGTGAAATTGCATCTCCTGATTAAACAAATGTGGTAAAACAGAAGCCAGTAAAAGTGTGCAATCTGGAAAGTGGTCTGGTACAGCCATTTTTGTAGGCTACTGTTTTTGCAGAGCGTTTGAAGTTTGCTCTAAAATAATTTTAGATGTTGTGCAGACATAGGCTTATAGAGTTATTATCGCATGCAGTGATCAACAATAGGAAGTAAACCACTGACCACTGGCACAAAGGTATAAGCATAAAAAAAAAAAAAAATAGATTTTGATGCAAGTAATTTAATTCACAAATTATTTCATTTCTGTTCAGGTTAGTAAACAGCAGTATTCTTTTAAAAGAGTAAAAAAAAGAAACAAATTCCAGTGAACTGTCATTTGCTATGTAGAAATAGTCATCAGATTGGACATGTTTAGAAAAGAACACACTCTGGCAGAGCAACAAACTTTAAACCTTACAAAACACATCTGTTATATAAAAACACCTGGACAATTGATCCCTTTTAGTGTATGAATACACAAATATACATTTAGTTATACTATTTATATTTAAATGTATATCTCCATATGTATAATCATTATACTTGTCATTTGCATTGTAAAATGTTCAATAAGACTGGAAAAATAATTACTGTATTGATCTGTGACATGAGAGCATGAGATTTCAGTGGTCTTTTGTCTCATGCGTAAAAGTCGAGAGACAGGAAATTGTATGCAGTAATCCTTTATATATTTCCAGTTATGATGCCTAGGAAATTTAATGAAAATTGACAATAATAAATGCTCCCCTCTATGGTTTTGTATTGAAATGGTCATTTTATTCCCAAAGGAAAATCGAGAGGGAAACTTTTTTAAAACAATAATGAAATACATGGCCATCCTAGGACCAATGTATGTTCCTACCTGATGAAAAATAGATTCAAAATGTATTTATTTGTAGTTGCCTCGAAATATAACTGAATCAGTAGGTCACAACACATCTGTCAGTTCTACGGCATACTGATTAGAGTGTTAAGTACAGGAGTGTATACTCCAGTGTATGCTTTAATCTCTAGCATTGCTGATTAAAAGCTCTCTTCCACAGCTCAAGTTTCACTCAGCTAGAACTGAGCTCTGCCTCTCAATCAGCTTTCCATCTCTTGAGGGCACAGAGGAAAAAAAATAATAAAAAGGCAGCTTTTCAGTGATTAATATGCCTGTGTTTCTGTTTAAAGTTTCTGTGTAACTGACATCCGTACTCAATCAGGGCTAAGTCTATTAAAAGTTATTGATTCAGGAGCCTGGGTATGGAGCTAATGTCAGGTTTGCCAGCCAGCAGAATGCATTACTGTAAATAGCTGAGGCTGCAGGTGAAACGGGTGATAAAAGTGATTTGAGAGGTGAGCTTTACAAGGAAGTCATGATTTCTGATTATCTCAATCTACATTTTGAGATATTATGTAGAATAATAATATACAATTTATATATACAAGCAAATCATAATAGACTTTTTAATGTGCAATTGTGTCTTAATATTAAATATTAACTTAAATATAAAGTCTACAGGCCAAACATGGAACATAAACACTTTTTTGGTTTATTTAACATTCATGATAGCCCCTATTAAGCAGTTTTTAATTAGTTTTAAGTCAAATTTGGAAAACATTTGACTCACATGCTTCTGTGTAGCACTTGACATTTCTAATATAATTAATTTTTATATCTAACTCATCAACATGCAAGTGATGATGTTATTACAAATGCCTCAAGTACCTAAACCAAATGAGGCAGAATAACCAAACATGCTCTAAAATGTATGAATGTGTATTTCTTCATGTTATATAAAATGTATGAGCTACGAGCTATGTTGGTGTTGGTTATTTACAGTGAAAAGGTTAAATTACAGATATGTACTCAGTTTTTCTACGTAGATTCTGAAATTATTCTTTGTTATTTGTGCAAGCTTATTAATCTGCCAACTAAAAACCATTCCAATGAGAAAGATTGTGATTTATCCAATGCCTGTGTTGAGTGCTATGCACCCTCCACAAAATAGCTTTAGAAAATTCTAAAAAGTCGTTTTCCATTCAAAACTAATTTCCACTGCTAGAGTAACAGTATCGGCTGCATTTACAAAAAAAGAGCCCCATTTCTGCCTTATTTTATATATGTTTTAACTTTACAAATTTACCTACATAACGAATTAAAATGTTGTTTTTTCAAAGGTCAGTACGGAGTAAGGTTGCCATTCACTCCACTGTCAAAAATCTGTGCAGTTCATGTGTGCAGTTTCTGAACTGCATGCAATATCGACTTTTTGAAAGCAGAAACTTTGGCAAAAAATTTTCCAAAATTAAACTCTTGCAGGGGATCATTGAGTTTATGTTAAATGAGAGAAATGAATGGAGGCTGCTCTATGTGTTAGATATCATCAAACATTCATAAATGGAGGCAGAGACGATCTTCATTGTAATTCAGTCTAGGTTCACTGGTTCCTGCTGTGCTCTGTACTGTCTGCATCAGAGAAATGAATGCATTTATCTTTGTCTGAGATTGTCGCTACATAATTATTAAACTACAAAAACCTAGTCTGTTCTTTTTAGAAAAAACTTCCTTGTTTATTTCTAGTCTGCATGTAGGATTAAACACAATTATATTTTGCTCTTTGGCATTTCCCTGATTGTTCTATCCAATATAATGACCTTGTCGGAAGCATTAAATGTATTTTAAATGTTAAGATTTGATAGTAACTTTAACATAACCTAATGCTTTTTTTAAAGTGAACAAATGCAATACAGTTAGATGCATGCTTTTCAATTTCTTTTCACTTTTAACATTTTTTTTTTTTTTACGGAAATGTTAAATTATAAATTGTTGTAAAATGCAACAGCAAGTTTATTTTTTTTGTTAGTCTATGGTTCAGTAGCACGTGGCTTTGAAAGTAAACACTCCATTGAAACAGAACAATCGGCGTAAAAAAATCCCTTTTGCGCTGTTTGCCTAAGTATGGCAAGAAGGACGAGACAGATTACTGTAATCCGCTTTTGATCCGGAGGATTTTGTCAGTGTCTGTGAGAAAATGACCTCCAAGATCACATCCCTCTGTAATAGATCTGCATGAGGTTTATGCACTACTGTTTGCCGAAGCTGTGATTTGCATGGAGTTTAATGGCATTGCTGCAGAGCACTCAATCACAGCTGCCCACTCATGATGTACAGTAACCACCAACGCTGCTGTTACTCATAAAGTCTCTCTCAGTTTCTATCTCTTTCGCTCTCTCTCTTGCTCTCTTGCTCTGCTCCAATTTACTCTTTACTCTCCTTACACTGTGGTGCCCATGGGTCCAGTTCTTTACTGTTTCCAGTAGAGCAATGCTAGAAGCAGACCTAGAGCAGTAGAGTCAGGATGTTTTTACTCTTCTTAACCCCCAGTATGTTTGACCTTTCTCCAGCATTCAAAAGCCATTGTTTTCCCTGAAACCAGACCACATGGGCCTTGGCTACTTGCCATGAAAACCAGCCCTTCTTACTCTCTTTATTCACTCAAAATATAAAGTTATTAACATATAAGGCATCAGTTATTTATACCACAGATTTTTATAAACAAGGAGTGTGCATAGTCACTTCAGAATGGAAACACAATTAGTGAAATACAATGTTTTAAGATATTACTTTACTCAAAAACTTGCATATTAGTTTTTTTTATAAACAATATAACTATATCTGTTTTAAGCTCTAAATATCTCAACAAATATCGTATCACAACAGTACTGAAATCATTTTTTTTTTTTTATGGGGTTATGTTACATTACAAAAAAAGATCATTAAAGTACCATGGACATTATCAAAATGCAGTCAGTTCTATTAAGTAGCCTTTTAGTTTTATCATGACTTTATGCTAAGAGGTTTATATATGGAGCGTGCCTACATGGAGCAGTATCTCATAAGAAAGTTTAAATAAAATGTACATTTCAGGGTAATTTATGCAGAGATATAGTAAAAATAATGGTTTATGCGGTACACAGTAAATGCAGTTATTTGTGTCTGTGTGTAATAATGTCATTTATTAAACATAATTTATTACATTGAATGTAATATGATGAACCACAAAGTAAGAGTAAGCAATTCAGAAGAGTAAGGCAATTAAAAAATGAAAAAAGTTTTCTTAAAATAAAAAATTATTTGATTAACGCAGAATAAACAAACAAATACATTAATATAAATTTAACAAAATAACAATCTGTATGTGATATAACAATGTAACATTTGTATTATACAAACATTTTCTAGATGAACTTATATTGAGTTTTAAAACATCTTTGCTCTTGTAGTGAAAGTAGATCACGAAAAAGAAACACACTTTGCTAGACAATTAGCCTGCTGTATAGCCAGCTCACAGTAATTTGAAAATTTGCTTCCCCTCTTCCTTTAATTTTCACATGATGAACTTTCTTATTTTAATTCAGAAGTTTCATTAATTATAAACAAACTGTACTAACTACAAACATTTCAGTGAAACTGTTGCTAGAATTGGATTTTTTATGTGGCATACACAGACAAGTAGTGAGTATATGCTACATATAAGAGTTCTTTGGAATACTGCTTATCCAATCAAAAGACTAAATCAGAACAACTGTAATTAAAAATTATTAGATAGACTTCTCTAAGAATCCTAAATAAACCTTTTTTTGAAATATCTTAATAAAAGGAAGAATGTAGCATGTAAGGTTTTGTATAATATTAAGGTTTTAGAATATATCGAACGCATTACTTTGAATAAAATATCACAAATGTTTATATAGGCATATTACAAGAGTTATGAAGGTTGGAAAAAGGCTGAGCTTTAGGCTGGTGCAAATAGGAGAGTATAGACTGAGCATACGATTATTATTTGGAGAGCGTATGGCTGCAAATTTGTGCCAAAAATTCTATCATTTTAATGAAGCTCTTGCTTTATTGAGGCTGGCGCTTTAATAAAACTAGCTCATTATTCCAGCTTGCACATCCGTTAAATTACAACTGTTAAAGAAAAAAAAAATATATATTTACAAATGAAAGGGAGAATTCATAAAATATATAAATACAATAAAAAAAAAAAGTTTTTTCACAAACTCACTTCTTTCACTCTAATTATTATTTATTTTATAACTTAATTTATAACTTATTTCTTTTACTCTAATAAATTTTTTATCAACAGTGGGCAGGCTCAATTAACTAAACTGTGACCTAAATATATTGAACTGTTTTTCTAGGAATTAGTCCTGATAGTTTGCATCATATAATGTAGTATAATATATACTATATGTAAATACATAAGATCTTGTATACCTGGATGTTCTTACAAACATACAATAAAAATTTAAATTCAATTTCAGAAGTTGTAGTGTTGCGCATATATATATATATAGATATATATATATAGTCTCTAGGTTACATATGTAATCCCAGTTCGATAAGGGAAAGAAATGCTGCATCGGAACGATTTGGGAATGCTGCTGCATTGTTCATGCTATGAATAATGTGTGTAATCCATTAAAATTGGAGGCAAACTGTCACCAGTGTGGTGACATCATGACCAGGAAGTATAAAACGCACATGAAGTAAAACCAGTGCCAGCTTCTGTAACAGAGAAGAAAGCACTGAAGGGATGTCGGAGGTGTGCCAAAGATACGCAGCGTCTCGTTTCCTCAGGAAACTAGGGCTACATATGTAACATAGAGACCTTCCCTTTCAGTAACTCAAGTTGCATCAAAACGCTTTGGGAACGAGAGTACAATACCACCACACTGACAGTCGCTGACTAGTGTGAAAGAGCAAAGCTAGGTCGAAGGAAATCCCTGTGGGAAATTCCCTGTAGGGCGGAGTCTGTCTGACGCAGAGCTGAAATCCCTGGCGCCACCTCCGCAGTCAATGTAGCACACATTCTACACTGCTTCGCCTTACCGCAGGACCCATCCACACACATTTCCCTAAGCAAGCGAGGGAAAGCGGACCAATTTGGACCCAGAATTAGCGGATGGGTGATATGGCCGCCAGTGGATATTCGTGAACGTCCCCATGCACACACTTGTGTAGAGGGGGTGACGGGAGCCTCTTTAGAACTTAGAGCGCTCCGGAATGCCGCCCGATCTTCCGCCTGTGCTCGGACCACCTCCTCGAACCGCTGTTCCTGCTTTTATCGGTAGTTTCTTTTATCTCTGGTGCTCTGGCACACACTCACACACACACACACACACACACTGACACTGACACACATCCTCGCGCTCCTCCTTAAATGCCCCCTCCAATCACCCAAGGAGAGAGAACACTCATTAGACATTATTTACTTTAGGTGAGGCATTCCTGTGTCTACTTGCTCCCGGCCTCACTCTCCATTTACAAACTGGCGCTTGGGATGTAAGCCACTCTCAAGAAGATCTGGCATGCCAGCCTGCACAGGGGGCGTGAGCGCAGACCCTGTCCGAGCGGATCAACACATGATGGCCTGTGTGGTCCGGAAGGAAATGCTTTAGAGCCAAAAGTACAGACACCATCTCTAGGCAATTGATGTGTAATAGCAGATGGGGATTTTCCCATAGACCTTGCGTGGAGCTGCCACTCATGACTGCTCCCCACCCTGTGAGGGACGCATCCATCGTTAGCACTATGACTCCAACATGGGGCCATTAGATAGGAACCCCGGCATCTTTCCAAGCATCTGCCCCCATTGCCTTGTGACCTTGATCGTATGGAGGGGATTGCCCTTCTGTGAGAACCCATGGGCCCTGAGCCACCAATTAATATATGAGTCTTATGTACAAGAGGCCAAGTGGAATGACATTGAAGGCTGCTGTTATGAACCTGAGCAGTTTTTGAAACTGTCTGACAGTGAGTGATTGCCCTTCTTAGACCTTTCTGACAGCTATAAGGATGGACGCAATGCGGGCAGAAGAAAGCTGAACAAGCATAGTCGTCGAATCCCATATGACACAGAGATAGGTGGTTCTCTGTAATGGAGAAAGCACACTCTTCCCGGCATTCAGTCGAAACCCCAGCTCCTTTATGTGAGTGAAAACGACATCTTGATGCTGGAGTGCTAACTGCTCTAATCAAGCTAATATGAACAAATTGTATATATAGATAAGAATACAGATGCTCTGAAGTCTCAGGGGAGCCTATGCCGCATCGACACATTTCATGAAGGTGCGGGGTGAAAAGGCATGGCCGAATGAAAGGACCGGATATTAGTACACTTTGACCCCAAAAGCGAACTTCAGGAACTTTTTCTAAGAAGGGAGGATGGGTGCATGAAAGTACGCATCCTTTAGATCTACTGTGACAAACCAGTCCTCGGATCTGATCTGAGACACAACCTGCTTGATGGCCAGAATTTTGAACCGGAGCTTCATCAAAGAGCGGTTCAACTGATGTAGATCCAGGATAGGACGCAACCCACTGTCCTTTTTGGGAACTATAAAGCAGGGGTCTCCAATCTTTCCCAGAAAGGGCCAGTGTGGGTGCAGGCTTTCATTCCAACCCAGCAAGTCCACACCAAATCCTACCTGTTCAAATCTAAATGATCTTCATTTTCAATGACTATCAGGTGTGACCATTGATTGGTTGGAATAAAAACCTGCACCCACACCGGCCCTTTCTGGAAAAGATTGGAGACCCCTGCTATAAAGTATCGACTGTAGAACCTGGAATCTCTCTCTGATGGAGGGACCACCTCAATGGCCTCCTTTCTTACGAGAGTGTCTACTTCTTGTTCCATGACCAGAGCCTGCTCGCTCTGGCAGGGTTCACGAGCCAGGACCCTGAGGGGGTCGGAGGGAAACGGGCACAAAGAAAAGCGGTGCTACACGCCCTCCCTCCTCAGATCCCCAGAGCACGGCACTGGATCTTGCACAGGTGTCTCTGCACTTGCCGGTAAAAAGTGCTGGGTTGAGGTTCAATTGGGTAGCATTCTCCGAATAATGTCTGTAATCAGTCAAAATTGGAAGCAGGCTGTTACCAGTGGGGTGACAACCAAGAAGTATAAAACGCACATGGAGTGAAGCAGGCACCAGCTTTTGTTTGTTCCCGAAGTGCTCTGTGTAAATGTAATGTTGTTTTACAAGATACAAGAGCTCTGCTGTTAGGTGTCCCATGAGCAGTCCCATGAGAGTGGCGTGGCAGGTACCGCTAAAATGCCGCCGATTGTTTCTTGTCTTCCTGAAACCTTTCAACTACTGAACTAACGAAGTCACCGCAAAGGCCTGAGGGCAATAGTGGGGCATCCAGCAGCACGGCCTTGTCCCTGTTGGAGATTTAGGACAGGGTGAGCCACAGATGTCTCTCTGTGGTGGTTAGAATGGCCATAGACCGGCCAATGGCTTAAGCGGTCTCTTTGGTGGCTCGTAGGGCAAGGTCTGCCTAACAGCAGAGCTCTTGTATCTTGTAAAACAACATTAAATTTACACAGAGTGCTTCGGAAACAAACAGAAGCTGGTGCCTGCTTCACTCCATGTGCGTTTTATACTTCCTGGTTGTGACGTCACCCCGCTGGTAACAGCCTGCTTCCAATTTTGACTGGTTACAGACATTATTCAGAGCATGGACAAAGCGTTCCAATGCAGCTCGAGTTCCTGAAAGGGAAATACATACAGTATATGATCCGATTTTTTCAGAGTGTATGAGTTCTCTAAAATAAAGTGCTACCCAATTTAACCTCACCACCTGGCCTTCTACTTCTATTTCACTACCTTATCCATGAACTGCTTGCAAGATGTCAAACATCATAGGTTTATAAATTAGAATGTGCCAAGACATAATTCATGCCTGCATCATCTAAAACAGTGCTTAGAAATGTCCTATTATTAAAGACCCTTTTCCACTCTCTCCACACTCCCTACAATTTTTCTTAAACAGCGATCTTCTATCTTCATAGTATTCGTCAATCTATTTCCCTGCCTCAGCTCAGCTGCTCAAATTGTATGAGTGCCTTCATTTCTTCTTAATTACTGCAGTTCATTTCTTCATCACTAGCTTTTTTCCAAAAGTAAACTGCTTCTTTGTATTAAATACATATCAAATATAAATATTAATTAAATGTGTCTCTATTTCTTTGTGTCTGTGCTTTATTTTAGAAAGCTTTTCTAATTAACAATGAGCTATACAAATGACAATTATTGATGGCATTAAATTGTAATTTAAACAAAAAATTCATATACAACAAATTTTTTTTTTCCCATTTCAGGAGGTATATCTGTTCTAAAACTGAAGTGTTTTTGCTCAGTCTAGTAAGGTTATTCTTTTAGCATTCCATTTAAAAAACAGTATACATATTCTTCTTTTTCTTTTTATTAATAATATTATTATTATTATTTTGATTATAACAAACATTTTGTTTCAGCTTTTTATGGACATCTGCAACAGGAAAATACTTGCGATGTTCTTCTCAGGCAATAAAAATGAACAGAAGCTAAAAAGATGAAGCTCCTGAAGTGAAGCCATGCTGTTTTCTTCCCCAGGAAAAATGAGCATCTGGATTCCAGCTGCCCCTATGTGAACTTGGACTAGAAAAAGATTATGTCTTGAGATCCCTGACAAAATATTATTGATCTTACAAACATCTATAATTCTTTTTTGTCTACCGTTTGGAAGCATCATGGTCGCACGTGTTTTCATGCAAGCAGATATCTTTGCTTGCATTAAAGTCCAATACATCCAAACATAAGTTTTAGAATAAAATAATAATTGTGCTAAAGCAATATTTAACAGAGAAGAGTTAAAATGTATTAAGCCAACTATAACAGATCCAGCATTGTTGATATCCACTGTTATGTAATGCAGGCCAATGTATACTGAATACACGACAAAGCATGATAAAGCTGAACGATAAGGCACTCAGACTTCTTCCAGGGCTGAGGTGGGATAGTTAATGTGGTGCAGGACCCGAAGGTACTCCTGCTGTGTAAATACTGCAATGGTGATTAATTGGGAAAGGCGACACATGTCGTGCCTCTGTCATGTCATCAATCAAAGGAGCTTGTGAGACGCTGATGACGGATGAATGCTAACAAGATGAATGAGCACATCTCCATTTGGCCTTTATGCGTCCCTTTTGCTTTAGCTTCCGTGTACAGATGGTAATTTGCTCTGTTTCCTGCATAAACTAAAGATTGCTGTTTGAATGTCAAACACCTCAGAGAAAGTAAGGTAGGAGAACTTGAGCAAATGGTTTACTATATTTTCTAATATAGTAATCCATTTTCTCAAGTTTTCCTACATTGCTTAATATTGTTTATGTTGTTTACATTATGGAATATGTGTTATACAAAATAGCAATATCCACCATCCAAAAAAAGTTTGGCCAAACATTGTGTTTTTTTGCTATATACTGAAGTTTGGGTTTCAGATCATAAATCGATCATTTCAGTTTTTATTTCCATATTTATATCTAGATCTGTAAAACACAGTGGACAATCTATGGGTGAGCAAAAGTATTGGAACAAATATAGATTAAATGAAATACCACTTAATATTTGGTTGCATATCCCTGAATGCAAAATATTTGTATTCATTTCTGCTGTTGTTGTGGGTCAGAACTTGGGTTCTTCTTTTAGTCTTCTCTTAATAGCTTAATTGCATGAGGTTAATATTTGGTGATTGACTAGGCCAGTATAAAAGCTTTTAAAAAATTGCCAGAAATGTTTCTGCGAAGTTCCAGAAGCAGCCATGGAAGTCCAAGCCATGACACCACCTTCACTCTGCTTGACCGATGAGCTCATATGTTTAGATCTAGTACTAATCTTTTTTCCCCCCTCACACTTTTTCTTTATTACTTTGGTAGAGGTTAATCTTGGATCTAGAACCTTTGTGGCTTATCTCTGTATTTCTTTGCACATTCGAATCTGGCCTCTTCTTGTAGCTGAAATCTACATTTCTGCAATTGTGGTCTTTAAATAGTCGATTGTGATTTAAATTTAAATTGTTCTGGTCACATACAAAAACACAGCAAAATGTTACATACAATAATTTATTATTATATAGGTAGAAAAGTTAAATTATAAAAATGTATATTTGGGATATAGAAAAAAGGTGCAAAAATAATGATTATAATAATTATGATTAATTATAATAATTACTATATTTATACTGAAGTGCAGATTTGCATAAGTTTAACTGCAAATCAACAAACTGTACATCAGACTATATTGAAATTTACAACAAATATATTTCATTTCATTATATTAAAAACATTTTGGCATGTCTGGGCCTGAATGGTCTATGGGAAGAAGCTCCTTCTGATTCTTCTGTGTTGGCCTTGAAAGAGAATAAGCTCTTCCTTGATTGCAAATTAGAGAAAAATCTGGGAAGAATGGTTTAATTCCTTTGCTACCCTCCTTGCCCTTGTGCAATGCTATTTGTGTAGATAGGCTTTTAAACAGGGAACTTTGATTACACATTCAGCTGATTGCGCCACCCTCTGGCAACCCGGAACATCCTGCTGAATGCTGTTTTCATACGTTGCTGTGATGTTTCCCTGCTGGATGCTGTTTCCATACAAGGTTATGATTTTTTCTATGTACAATGCAAAAGAAAAATGTACAAAAAAATCATTTACATTGCCAATTAGAATTTCTTTAGGGAATACTTAATTGTCCACAGATAGAGGTCAGTGGACATTTTCAGCTGCCACAAGTCTGTCCCTACATTAATAATGCTTCCACGCCTAACTGAAATCTTTCATTTCAGATTCTGACAAGCCTCTGAAGCGGAACTTATTTAAGCTGCAGACAATGCTTGCTATGTACAGGCCAATCCAGGTTATAGAAGAATAAAACTAATAAAATTAAGTAACCTGCTATTACTTTTAATCACATTATGTTCATAAACATTTTCATTTTAAGCTCATGCATGTGTATCTGTTCACAAGGTAAATTATTTAAGGTTTTCTTGCATATATGTATACTTTGTCACCTATTGTTTTGTATATAGTACATTTTATGTACACTGATCAGATATCTACAATATATAATGATCAGAAACATTGTTGTGCTTCAGCCTATTCGAGATTTTCAATATCTTCAAGATTTATTCCAGCAAAACATAATAGAAAATGCGGCATAATAAAACCGAAGGCTGTTATTGAGTTCTCTTTGATGGAACCTATTTCTCCGAAGATACATTTTAGAGTATTTGAGGCAAACGACTAAAGGCATTCTTAATGTTGGCTTGTCAAAGAGGTTGAAAGAAAATCATTGATCTAATAAGAATTTTAGGAAATATAAGGGGAGGTTACACACCGGGAGGTTATTCTGAAAGCATAGTTTGCTTTAACACTTGTTAATGCAAAAGCTCTCAAGCTGATTTCTGCTAGTTGCTAGTTGTTGAGCCTCTGTGTTAATGTGTTGTGTTCATACTTTCAGGGTTTTGTTGCTGGAAGTACAACCTTTGCAGTGTAACTTCACTACTACAACATCTAAGTCAAAAACTGTTTATTAAAAGTGTTGCAGAATCAAAGAACCAGCCCAATATAGACTATATGGCAAAAAGTATGTGGACACCACATCACCTCTACAGTAGAGGTGATGTGGTGTCCACATACTTTTTCCTCTACAGTATATGAGCTTGTTGAATATTGTATTCCAAAACCAATGGCATTAATATAGAGTTAGAGCTAGTTGGAGATTAGAAATTATTACCCCTAGTTGAATGTAGCATATCTAGGTTCCCTGGTGGTCTAGTAGTTAGTATGTGGCACTCTCACCGCTGTGGCCCGGGTTCGATCCCCGGTCAGGGAACCAACCCCAGCCATTAGGGTTGCACAAGCCAGTGCAAGCCCGGATAAATAGGGAGGGTTGCATTAGGAAGGGCATCCAGTGTAAAAACATGTGCCAACTCGAACATGCAGATCATGAATACGGATGATCCGCTGTGGCGACCCCTAATGGGAGAAGCCGGAAGAAAGTTTAGTTTATTGTAGCATATCAGAATAAATAAAGGCTTCATCCAAGATAGGCAGACCTAAAATTTGTGCATACCAATTAAATCTTATGTTTATGGAGCTTTTAACAATGGACATTAAAATCAGCCAACTTTACAGGACTTCATACATACCGTATTTTCCAGACTATAAGCCACTACTTTGTTTCCCACTCTGCACCCCGCGGCATAAAACAACGAAGCGGCTAATTTATGGATTTTTCCTGGATTTTTCCTGGTTGAGCCCCGGAACATTAGACCAATGAAGTTGCTGAACGGGTTCAGGTTAAACAATGAAACTCTTTATATCAAATCGCGCTCCCGCTAAATCGGGCTGCACCACAGCATAAATATGGATGATGTTCCTCTGACGTTTGACCTGCCACTCACTCGGACTGTCAACAGGAAATGTGAATCATTCGTCACGCTAAAAACAACGGGGCATGAAAAAACACACTTCACCTGTGTTCTAAGCTGCACAGCATCGGGAGAAAAGCTTCACCAAAGGTGATTTTAAAATGCACAACCATGCCAAAAGATAAACTCTGGAGAGAAAGTGTTGTGAAAGGAAGGCTGAAGACAGTGAACAATGACTTTTTTGGTAGGCTACTGTTTAGATACAAGCCGTGTTACAGACACTGTCTTTTGTTAAAGCCTGTGTAAAGTTCATTAGGCACCTGCAGCTTATAAACAGGTGCGGCTTATTTATGTTCAAAATAAAAATCTTTGTCAAATTCAGTGGGTGCAGCTTATATTTGAGTACGCTTTATAGCCCAGAAATTACGGTATTTAAATTTACATCTGTAATGAGCAAAGCAGAGACATCTGTGGAAAGAATAAACTTACTGAGATTGAACATATTCAGGTAACCTCAGTATTTTTTAAACATTAAATAGTGGGGTCACAATTTGATAAAGTCTTAATCTACAAATACTTCTTCTGATTTAGATTATAACTAGCAATAAAACAGAGATTTCACATTTTAGAAAAATTGCATTTATTTAGAAGAAAGCTGCAATGACTTAAAATATACCATTGCATGTTGCATCCTGCAACAAAAGACACAGTAATCCTTAAAAATAAATCCTTAACATCTTACAGTTTACCACAAACATTATAGGATGTTTTTTTCCAGAGTATTAGGACATCTCCTTAATGAATATGTAGTTACTGGATTTGCCCATCTAACACCATGAGGTTCTGCAGCTTCCAAAATGAGGGTAGCAGGGACACAAAAGTCAGATTTGGTAAATTTTATGCCCCACTGTGACAAAGTTGATGTTTCAAGACCCCCTCTGCAACAATTACAATATTGTCATATTCAAGGAAAGAAGAAAGGTTTAGTATATGAACAATAACAGTAACAGCACCTGGCTAAAACAAATCCCAGTGCTGACCTAAACATTTGAAAATGCAGTATAGACTGAAGTTGAGTTATGCTAATATAGAAGTATATTTTTGAGTACATTGTTGACATTGTAAGTACACTGTTATGAATGTGTAAACTAAGAGAAAACAAGGAACGTTTGAGTTATCACTGCTGTCTGTTTGTCTCTTTAGTGGCGTGTAACAGTGTGATATATTATCATACTCTTAAGGCACCCATCACAGTCTGTCTCTATTTAATCTTAGATAATGTCCTAATGATGTGTGCCAAAACTAACATTTTATTTTTCTAAATGCTTGGACACAATACCCAGAGGAGCACAGTACTTAATTGTGTAACATAATTGTTAGGAATAAAACAAGCTAAAATCAGTCCCTTACAGCAAAATTAAGTAGTAGAAATATTATTGAAGTATTATTATTATTATTATTATTATTATTATTATTATTATTATTTATTATTATTATCATTGCATAATTTGTAATGTAGCATTTTGATTTTATTACAACAATCCCTGTCAATGTTTTACTCCCTGAGAAAGGAGGTTTTGGACATGTTTCTTGAACAAAATTTCTGCTAGACGTTTGATTAGCTAGTCTACATAATCTAATGCTATTCAAATAAAATTTGTAAATATATTGGTTTCAGGTATGCCATGCCATCTCTTCACTAATCAGAGTTCAGAGAGTAAAACCTATATAACTTAGCACAACTCTTCTTTATCCATGAGGTTCCTTTAATTCAATCATAAAAAAAAAACATGATTGCCTGTAAAAAAAAAAAAAAAAGACTTGCTACAAAAGCTGTTATAAATAAATCACTTTAAAAGTGATGTATTTTTTTTTTTTATCCTCAACTTGAATCTTAAAAACTGAGCAGGTTTCACGTTTGTCTTTACCAAGAGCATATTCATAAGAAATTGCAATTAACTTATTTAATGGAATATATATTTATATTCCACAACAAGATTTGTATAAATTCATATTTTTTAATGTTAATAATATAGAATGCTTGAGCAACATGCATTATATTTCTTAATTGAAGTTTACATTAACAAGTTTACAAGTTATGTGCAATGGCTGCAATTGTAATGAAAATATCCTGCATTCTAAATTAAGCAAAATAATGTACTTATGGCATTAGTTCTTCAGCATTATTGAAATTGTCACCAGGTTATGTATGTAACCCTAGTTCCTTGAGTGAACGAGAGCTGCGTCAAAACGCTTTGGGAATGCCTCGTGTTGTTCACGCTCAGAATCATGTGTAAAATCTGGCCAATGGGCAGTCGTGACCAGAAATCTAGAAAATGGGTGAGCAATGGTAGTGGCATTAGCTTCTGAAAAAGTAGAAGGTAAGCGCTGCAGGTATGCAGGGAGTATGGTCCGTTGACGCAGCTCTCATTCCCTTGTTGAGAGCAGTTTACATCCCTGGCCAGTTGAATTGGAGAGCAGACACTCTTTCGAAGCAAGGGAGGGACCTCCTTGGGAAATATCGACCAGGAGAGATCTCTTCTCACAGGCAGGGGGAACCCTGGTTCACCCCTGAATAGAGTTATGGAAGCTGTGGCTGTGGCCCTTCGAGAGGGTGCAGTTTCTAGCAGCCGGTGTCTCTACGGATGTAGTAGAGACAATACTCCGTTTCAGAGCTACCTCCACATTCTTCAGGCATTTTCTCCTCCTCCTTTCCTATCCCCTGACCTGGAAAAGCAAAATCGACAAAGGGAGCACTGGACACATATCTCCACAGGACGAGGCCGAGGAGGAAGTCAGAGCAGCTGTTTGTCTGCTATGGCCCTCATAGGAAAGGTTTTTGGCTAATAAGCAGACGCTTAGCAGATAGATCATGGATGCCATTTCTTTTGTGTTATGAGTCCTTTGGTCTTCCACTCCCTTTGGAGTCAAGGCTCATTCCACCAGGGGTATGGCAGCCTCTATGGTCTGGTCCGCTGGAGTTTCTTTCCAAGATATTTGTAACACTGCGGGCTGGTCCACCCCGCTGACCATTGTCAGGTTTTACGACCTCAACACCAGAGCCACTCCTGGCTGCTCTGTCCTGCATGCCAGTTGTGCTCAGACACACTAGGCAGGGACTGGTCAATATGGTGTGATTGGACATTCGAGTTCCTAAAAGGGAACATCACTAGGTTACGTATGTAACCCTAGTTCCCTGAGGGAACAAGGTGCGTCAACAGTCCATACTCCCTGCATCCCTGAAGCGCTTACCTTCTTTTTAGAAGCTAATGCTGCTACCATCGCTCACTCATTTTGTAGCTTGTTTGTTTGATGACGTCATGACTGCCTATTGGCCGGATTTTACACATGATTCAGAGCATGAATATTGCAAGGCATTCCCATAGCGTTTCGATGCATTTGGAGTTCCTGAAAAGGAACTTGTCTTTTTTTCTCCTCCTTTAGATTACTGATATTTTTTAATTTTTGAATATTGTTCTCAAAGAAAACTTTTGTCTATTTGATGTTTAAGTGGTAGACATGACCAATGTCAAGCTGCTAGCACTTTCACATCAACCAACAAGCTACAATTTACATGACATTTGATTTGTGATCCACCTAGCAATGGAATCTGCTTTTGCATCTCTGGTTTCATCGCAAACCTTTTTTAAAATCAAGTCAATCCCACAAACAGATCCAAAGTAAAAGAAATAAAATACTATTTACCAGACTGTCAATTTGATAATGAGCATGAAGTCACCCATGTCCTTTCTTTCGGCTTCTCCCGTTAGGGGTCGCCACAGCGGATCCTCCGCACGTTTGATTTGGCACATGTTTTATGCTGGATGCCCTTCCTAACGCAACCCTTCCCAATTTATCCGGGCTTGGGACCGGCACTGAGAGTATATACAAATGCAGACAGTATAATAGTACTGTACTACTACTACTACTACTACTACTAATAATAATAATGATTATTATTATTATTATTATATGAATGCAAAACTGTGCGTCAAATTATATATGATAAGTTAAAACTTTTACTGTTTTTCATTACGCCAAAACTATGCTGTCACTAGACTGCCTAATTACAATCAAGTTGTAGTCCCAAATATACTTAGCATGTTTTATGGTGGTGCAGTGATTGTAATTTTGTTGAGTTTTTGAAGCCGCTAGTGCTATGGTGCATTTAGTATAACCTAGAGCTAAACAAGCTCAAAACTGTGGACATGACAGTGTAGTTTAGGAAACACCCCTCAACGTTCCCTCACAATATACAACAGCCCTGTTTCATCTGTGGAGACCTTGAAGTTTCTGGGAATTACCATTTCCCAAGACCTAAAATAGGAGTCCAACATAAACTCTATTCTAAAAAAAAAGGCTTAGCAGAGGATGTCCTTTCTATGCCAATTATAGATGTATGGTCTGCCACAGGAGCTGTTGATACATTTCTAAACTGCAGTCATTGAATCTGTCATGTGCACAACCATCAGCATCTGGTATGGACCAGCAACAAAACAGGACAGGAACAGACTTTAGCTAACAGTTAGAAGAAAATCATTGGTGCGCCAATAATAATATCTGCATGCTATTTGCTGTACACCATTTATGAGCATTCCATGAGTGTTGAGACTTGTAGTACCTGACAACAGCTGTCATGCTTCTGATCAGTCATGGTTTCTTCAGCTATGGTAGTAAGGCTACAAGTGTAGCGAACTTGTTTTTTCTGCTTAATGCATGTTTTCTTTACTGTGGTGTTATGAATCGGTTGCAGGTGACCATGTAACAGCATTAGACTTTTGAGAGCCCAGTCAGTATCTGGTATTATACCTTGAAACCTAGTCAATTCCAGTGTTTGATTATTTTTTTAATTTATATCTTTCTAGTTTTTCTTTTGGTAAATTATCATGGCTGCACAAGATCAACCAAAAAATGGCATTAAGTATCAGTAAAAAAAATGTTTATAGCACTGTTGTATGTTTCCTAAAAAATAAATGTGACAGAGCTTGGAGATATGAGTGGCCTAATATGCCAATTGATTTAGGCAGTCTAACAATTGCAGCCTCTCATGATTAGCCAAGATTGATGGGATTGACGTACACAGCACAGGCTGTAATAAACAACTTTTGTCCTTTCTTTGAGCATTAATGCTGTTTTAATACATATCATTTCGGTTTCTAATGCATTGAGACCCCTTAGTGAAGCCATTCTAATTATAAGTCACATGGACCATCTTTTTATTACAGCAGAGTCTAGGTCTCAAAGACTTACCCATGCAGGATTCGGATCTGTGAGGTCTTTCAGTAACTATTTTGTAAAGATGTGAAATCAGAATCAGGTTTATTGGCCAAGTGTGTTGACACCAAAAAAAAAAAAAAAGAATTTGGTTTCAGTTGTTGGTGACTTTCAGAAGTACAGATATAAATAATACTATACATATAGCTTAGACAATACAAGACAGAACAGACTATGCAAGACAATACAAGACAATATGAGACAATACAAAAAACTGAAGAAAAACTGTAAGAAAAGCCTTGACCACTATTTTCACACTAAATTTAGGAGCTTGTTGCATTTTGTATTGTTTAAAGCATCTGAAATATAACAAATTATGTCCGTTTCATAATTATTTTTTATGTGGTCAAGTTGGACAGTTTGTTAAAGCCCGGAATAATTGTGGCATTGAAATTGTAGAGAACAACCAAAACTGTTCATATAGTCATTGCTGCAAAATTATTAAAAAATTCTTCTGAAAAATGGTTTTCGCTTTTTAGCTGACAGGTCCATAGACCTGAAACAGTCATGACAAACAGACAGTCTGATAGAGGTAAATTATTGATCCAGAAGGGGAAAAAAATACAGTCCAACATCTTTTAGTCAATCAAGTTATAATTCTATAATTCTGTACACACTGCTATTTTATATTAGAGCACTCTTCCATGATTTATAGTATGTAGGCCCAGTAATGAATTATAATTTATTGTGTAAAAAATGCAATACCTTTCTGGATTACCATGGTATGTATCATATAGAGCGCCTTCAAAGATTATGAGATCATTCTTAAGGGTGGGTCTAGATAATCTACAGTGGCCGAGAAATGCAAAACACATTAACAAATCGGAAAACAAATGAACAAATCCAAAAACAAATTAACAAATAATTTTAACAAACTCAAAAAGGTAGGTTTAGTTTGTGAAAACTTACAGATCATTGGATGAGACACCTGTCATTCAAAATATACAGGATGTACAACAGTCTTTTCTTTGTTTTTATTAAGTGAATAACCATGTACAAACAACATGGCAATAGCAAGTATAATTTACATTAAAATACACAGAACAGGTGCATGAAAATACAAATATACACACATTTATGGGAAAGAGGGAAAAAATTTATAAATAAATACAATTTATAATAATAATAATAATAATAATAATAATAATAATAATAATAATAATAATAATAATAATCTTCTTCTTCTTCACCCTGTCCTCTACATCTGCCTCTTTCACACCAACTACCTGCATGTCTTCCCTCACCACATCCTTGAACCTCCTCCTTGGCCTTCCTCTTTTCCTCCTACCTGGTGGCTCCATCCTCAGCATTCTTCTACCAATATAATTTATGTCCCTCCTTTGCACATGTCCAAACCATCTCAATCTCACCTCCCTCACCTTGTCACCAAAACATCCTACATGTGCTGTCCCTCTAATAAACTAATTTCTAATCTTGTCCATCCTCGTCACTCCCAACGAAAACCTCAACATCTTCAGCTCTGCCACCTCCAGCTCCACCTCCTGTCTTTTACTCAATGCCACTGTCTCTAATCCATACAACATCGCAGGTCTCACCACAGTCCTATAAACTTACCCTTTCATTCTTGCGGATACCCTACTATCACAAATCACTCCTGTCACCTTTCTCCACCCACTCCACCCTGCCTGCACTCTTTTCTTTACTTCTAACACACTCTCCATTACTTTGCACTGTTGACCCCAGGTACCTGAACCCCATCCACCTTTTCCAGCTCTTTTCTCCCTGCAACCGCATCACTCCACTGCCCTCCCTCTCATTCACACACATGTACTCTGTCTTACTTCTACTGACTCTCATTCCCATTCTCTCCAACGCATATCTCCACCTCTCCAGGCTCTTCTCAACCTGCTCCCTACTCTCACCACAAATGACAATATCATCCGCAAACATCATAGTCCAGGGGGACTCCTGTCTGACTTTGTCCGTCAACCCGTCCATCACCACTGCAGACAGGAAAGGGCTCAGGGCCAATCCTTGATGCAGTCCAAACTTCACCCTGAACCAGTCTGTCGTACCTACTGCACACTTCACTGCTGTCACACTGTCCCAATCTGTCCCAATCACACTGTCCCAACTGTAGTTGCCCAATCATCCAACACCTCTTCAACACCACCGAGCCACTATCTGACCTCTTCCTTGAACCTCACACTACACTCTTCCTCCTTAAGTTTCCACCATCTTATTCTTCTTTTAGTCCTCACTCTCCTCTTCTTCATTGCCTCCAAAACCATCCTACAGACCACCATCCGATGTTGTCTAGCTACACTGTCCCCTGCCAACACCTTACAGTCTCCAATCTCCTTCAGGTTGCATCTCCTGCATGGCACATAGTCCACCTGTGTGCACCTTCCTCCACTCTTATACTTCACCCTATGATCCTCCTTCTTCTTAAAATAAGTGTTCACCACTGCCATATCCATCCTTTTAGCAAAATCTACCACTATTTGCCCTTCCACATTCCACTCCTTAAAACCATACCTACCCATCACCTCCTCATTAACTCTGTTCCCTTCACCTACATGACCATTAAAGTCTGACCCAATCACCAATCGTTCTTTCCTAGGTACACCATCTACCACTTCATCTAATTCACTCCAGACTTTTTCCTTCTTCTCCATCTCACAACCAACTTGTGGAGCATAGGCACTGAAGACATTTATCATCACCCTTCAACTTCCAGCTTTATGATCATCACCCTATCAGAAACTCTCTTCACCTTCACTACACTCTTAATGTACTCTTCCTTCAAAATTACCCCTACACCATTTCTCTTTCCTTTCACACCCTGATAAAACAGTTTAAATCCAACTCCAATGTTCCTGGCCTTATTCCCTTTCCACTTGGTCTCCTGAACACACAGCATACCTTTCTCCTCTTCAACATATCAGCTACCTTTCACCCTTTACCAGTCATAGTACCAACATTTAAAGTACCAACCCAAACCTTCACTCTCCTACACTTCTCCTTTCCCTGCCGTCTCTGTAGACGTCTTCCTCCTCTACTTCTCCTCCTTCGGCCAACAGTAGCCCAATTTCCACCGGTAACCTGTCGGCTAACGAGACCTGTGGCGGTCGTTGGTAACCCGGGCCTCGACCGATCAGGTATGAAACTGTCATTTGTGATCCGCAAATTTGATGTTTTTACGCTGGATGCCCTTCCTAATGCAACCCTCCCCATTTACCCGGGCTGGGGACCGGCCTTAAGAGTGCACTGGCTTGTGCATCCATAATGGCTGGGTTAATAATAATAATAATTAACAACAACAACAACAATAATATTAATAAAATTTAAGTAAAAAAAGTAAAAAAATAAACAGGGCTATGGTTTATTCTGTAAAATATATTTTTCCATAAAGGACAAAAGATTCATTGCATTTTTCTTTTTAATCACTCTAAAAGCTTTTGTGAAAGAAATAAACTCATTATAAAATGAAAAAAAAAAAAAAAACGTTGGTTTCACTTTTAAGTATTTCGATTTGTGTATATAAAATGTTCCCATTATTACCAAGAAAGTAGTCTTTGTTATTGTTCATTACAAGTCCAAAGATAATGTCCTTCACATTAAAATTTCTTAGATGGGGCACCTTTGGTTAAAGCCAGTTATGGATATCAGACCATGAAGTGTCTGAAGTAACAGTCTGTGGCAGGAGAAAGTGTAGAAACTAATATTTATGATATATGATGATATATGTGATGATATATGATGATATATGTATATATGCATATGAATGTTCTTCCTCAAAGTAGTTTTGAATTAATTCCAGTTTCTTCTTGTTTGCCAATGTTTACTTCTGTTATTTTTTATATTTACAGTTTTAAAAAGGAAGAAGAAGATGAGGATGATGGCAAATAAGAGAAGGAAGGAGAGCCATCTCTGATGAGATTAGGGCAACACTTGTTGATCATGTAATCAACCATGGTTTGACCGTGAGAAAGGCTGGACTGAGAGTCCAGCCCAACTTAAGTCGATTTACAGTGGCGTCCATAATTCGAACCTTCAGACATGAGAACAGGTATGCAACTATGTTATGACTATTTTAGCATTATAGTAATGTACTGTAAAATACGTATGACTGCAAAGTATTTCATAAACATTTGTAACTCTAAACCATCCATTCACTACACTGCATTGAATGAATGGAGGTTGGTTATCATGCTGTACTACATTTATTTTGTAAATAGCTTACAGGTCCTATGCTAAACACATACTGTGTTTGAATTCTGTACAGAGTGGAAAGGCTAACACATCGTCAAGGACGAGGACGCATGATTACAGATGTACAAGAATGCAATTGTAAATATGGTTTTGGCCAACAATGCAATTAGGATTCGAGAGATAAGAGAGCATATCTAGAATAATGACACTATATTCAAAAACATCAATGCTGTAAGCATGTCAACCCTACAATGCATCCTCCAACGGCACCAAGTGACGATGAATCAACTTTACAAGGTGCCATTTGAGAGAAACTCTGACAGAGTCAAGAATCTGCGACACGACTTTGTAGAGGTATGTATGCAACACTACCTCCAGTACTTCATACATACTATATTTACTCATCTGAATATAATTTTGTCTGTTACAAAGAGTATTGGAGATGGATGCCCATGTAATTCGTCATTAATTTATTTATACGGATGAGGTTGGCTTCAACCTCACCAAAGGCGCCGTGGATGAAATTTAATAGGATAGATGGCAATTAACAATGTCCCCGGACAGCGTGGGGATAAGATAACCATGTGTGCTGCCATCACTCAAAATGGAGTCCTCCATCACAATGCCACACTGGGTCCATACAACACTGGCCATATACAATAAAACCACCATTGTACGAGCCACCTATAATACGAGCAAACTCGTTCACAAAATTTTACCCTATTTCACGAGCAAATTTTGAATGCACAAGCAAACCCACGTTGCCGGTTCCCCATTTTTAGCAGAGGGTCGCGTCAGTCGCTTAGTTGATGACGTACCACTTGGTCGCTCTCGTTGTTCAGTGCAGCAAAAATGTAACTTTTTTTTGTTTTATAAATCTTGAAAATGTCTCCCAAGAAAATCAGTGATGGTGCTGTGAAAACGAAAGTAAATAGAATTACCATGGAAACCGAGGAGTTTATGAGCGTGGCATGGGTCTCACAGTCGCAATCAACCACTACCACATGAGTAAGTGTTAAATTATGTTCACATTACGGTAATTTGTGGTGTAATTGTTTGTTAAAATAGGCTACAAATACTTTTTAAGTGCAGAAATAAGCGATCGAATAAGATATCGGAACGGATTAAATCACTTTAACATTAATTCCTATCGGGAAAATCAGTTCGAAAATACGAGCAAATGGACCTACGAGCAATTTTCAAGAACAAATTATGCTCATACAACAGGGTTTTACTATACTTACTTTTCCGGATGCAATTTACACAATGCTTGTCCCTGATCCAGATCAGGTGCCTGCTAGGTTTGTGGTTATATGGGACATTGTTGGTTTTCACCGGGCAGTTCTGGTCCAAAAATGGTTTGCCACCCATTCACAATTTGTAGTTTTGTACCTTGTAGTTTTCCTACATTGGACCTCCTGGAGTGTTTAAAGGCTCTGGCATGGAGAAGCTGTTGCTGGATTTATGATGATCACAAATGTTGAGCTCTGTAGCTCCTACTTTTATACCAAACACTGTGGAAAGAACATTTACTTATAATCTTATACTCCAGTGCTCATGTTAGTTCTCTCTCTCCAGTGTTCTGTATTGTTAAAAATGCATGATCCAACTTTTGATGTCACCCAAATTAGGATGGTTCCCCTTTTGAGTCTGGTTCCTCTAAAGGTTTCTTCCTCATACCATCTAAGGGAATAATAAATATTTTCTGTTTCTTCATTGCATTGGCGTTCCCGGTGTACTTGTTACCCCTCTCAGCAGATTACTTTCACTGTAGGACATTGTATTGAAATGTGGATATAAGCCTATGAACGACCAAAGAGCTTTCGATTTAGAACAGCAATGTTTACATGGTATATCCAAAAATGTATTATTATGAAAGAAGTGTTTGCCATTTGAGGCAAATGCTTCATTCTGACATGTGTTTATGGCATTTTGAATGCAGTGTTGCATTTTGAAGGTGTGTGCAGTTTTGAGAATTGTGTGTAGAGTTTTGAAAAAAGAAGACTTAGTTTTGGAAACGTGTGTAAGCAATTGGTAAAAACTGTAAATGTGCACTTATCAAAATAATACAAATAAATGGAGAACTTGACACATGTACAAGAAACAAAGTTATAAGATTTTATACTTTCTGTATATCTTGAATGACAGGTGTCTCCTCCAATGATCGGTAAGTTTCCATTTACAAACTAGACCTACGTTTTCTGTTTTGTCTAAATTTTGTCATTGTGTTTTTGGATTTGTTAATATGTTTCGTGCAACCATTTAGACTAACCGGAAAAGGTAGGTATAGTTTGTGAATGGAAACCCACATATTATTGGACGAGACACCTGTCATTCAAGATATACAGGTGAAGACAGGTGTCTTGTCCAATGATCTGTAAGTTTCCATTCATCATTCCATTCAATTATACCTATCTTTTCCGGTTTGTCTGAATTTTGTCAATGTGTTTTGGATTTGTTAATTTGATTCTGAATTTGTATATCGATTTTTGGATTTCTTAATTTGTTTTCGGATTTGTTGTTTTGTTTTCGAATTTGTAAATTTGTTTTTGGATTTGTTAACTTCTTTTCGAATTTCTTAATTTGTTTTTGAATTTTTTAATTTGTGTTCGGATTTGATAATTTGTTTCGGATTTGATAATTTGTTTTTGAATTTGTTGTTTTGTTTTTGCATTTGTTAATTTGTTTTTGGATTTGTTAATGTGTTTTGCACTTCTTGGCCACTGTAATAATCAACAAATTAAAGCCATTCAAGAGAGAAAGGAAAGTGTGAAATTGACTGAGAAGTATGGAATGCAACTCAACATAATGCCAGCTTGATCCTGCCTACACTACTTTGCTTAAAAATAGCTGTCTTATCTCTTCTCTTATTTCTCATTTAAAAAACTAATCTCTTGCCTTAGGCAGTGTAGCATTAAATGTTAAAACTGCTACAGTCATCCTAGTTTAAAAAAAACCTGGCCCAGAGCCCACTGATCAAAAATAACTACCAGCGAAAACTGCTGGTAAGAGTAGCAACCTCCCAAGTTCATTCTAACGTAGCAACAAATCATAATTTGCAAAATTTGCAATCTTTTGCTCTTCTAAGGGTTGCTAATGACCTTTTTGTTGCATTTGACTCTAGGGCACTTAACATTTTTCTTCTCTTTGACAATAACTGTGCATTTGACACAGACTTTCATGATATATGTACTGCCTTATTCCCTGCTACTGGCATTACTGCTAGCATCCTCTCTTGATTTATACTTCATTGCTATTTGACGGCACAAATACCCCACTGCACCAGTAACTCAAGGCATTCCACATGGATCTGTTCTGTGGTCTCTCCTCTTCATAATTTACATGTTGGCCTCCAGTCACATAATTTACCATTACTGCCTCAGTTTTCACTGTTATGCTAATATGATACCTCTGCCCTTACTTATCACATGTATCATGCAACATTCTGTATAAAGTAAAATTTTCTTAAACACAATATTGATTGAAAAAATATTCCCAAGTGTGGCCTAATATTTAAAACTGTTACTAGTACTGATTAGCCAGGCAGAGGGACCAAGCAGGAAAGTATGTGTTGCAAGTTAGAGCAATAAAGGATGGAGATGGAAATGTGTTGACTAGTGAGAAGAGTGTGTTGAGAAGATGGAGGGAGTATTTTGAGCAGCTGATGAAAGAGGAAAATGAGAGAGAGAAGGTTGGATGATGTGGAGATTGTGAAGCAGGAAGTGGATAGGATTAGTAAGGAGGAAGTGAGAGCAGCGATTGAGAGGATGAAGAGTGGAAGGTCAGTTGGAACAGATGACATACCGGTAGAAGCATGGAGATGTTTAGGAGAGATGGTTTTATATATATAAACCAGGTTGNATATATATATATAAACAGTTGTTCATACTTAATGATGGTCTAAAATAAAAACATAAATGTGTGATTTGAGACCAAAGATGTTTTCGTGGTGGTAGAATGATGAGGAATTTCTATTGTTTGTTTAATTCTTTATATTATGTAAATGTTTACTAGTAATTTTCGACACTTTCCACAGTGCAGCATGTCAGAAGAATAAGCCAGACTAAAATACCCTGTACATTCTTAATTTAAATGTATATTATACATTATTTCATATGAGTCATTTGGATTTTCAAAATTAGAAATATTTTTACATGTTACAAATGATTGTGCTTCCCCTTGGGTTGTATCACACCATAAAAACATACATCTCAGCAAGTACTGTATTCTTACATTGTTTTAGGTACTTCTGCCTAGGATTTAAATAATATCCCATTGAGATTGAACGGTCAGCGGTGGTTCAGTGGTACAGAATCACAATGAGAGAAGTTCTGTAGCATATATTGCACTAGGGATCGCTCTGCATTAGATAGAGATGTATGTTACTAATATAAAACAATCCTTAATTATATATTTTTGAAATAAATAACACAAAAAAGGTTATTGTTTTATAAAAAGAAAATGAGAGTTAGGCATTTTTTTCAAATAAAAGAAAAAGCTATAGGTGACACCATTAAGTGTGAAGTTATTTTATCCACTGCAAAAGCTCAAACCACACCCTCATTACCACAGTTTGGAGTTTTTGCTTAAACATTTGGGAACTCTTGCTTTATGCTGATAGTTACAAAGATACGCAATATGCAATAGAATAGCACAAAAAGCGAAACAAAATCAAAGCAAGGTAGCTTTAGAAAGCAAAAGATATCAAACTCCTCTTTAGAAATGCTGTCTTCAGATTCTCATGTTAAAAACCAGAATAGAGAGGTCCCATTTTATTATCTAAACAGATTTCCATCATTTTCAGTAGAGTCTCTGGTGAATGCTTCTACTGCTTAATTTCTCAGTGGACCTTCATCATATCAAACAATGAATTTGTGTATTGGCCAAACATAAACACATGGGGCCATAATATCTGTACTAAAGTAATATTTGGTTTAGGAAATTAGGGTACATGTTAAAATGGGTAAAATTGGTAAAACATTATAGCCGCTAGTGCAATTTTTCTTATTTCTTAGCATATGACCAATACCACAATGGCCTTTTCCTGTGTCATGTCACATAAATCACAAACTGAAATTCCCAGCAGAACCTCAAGCTTAAAAACATGACTGCCATGAACTACACTTTTCAGACCTCACTTGCACTCAAATAGTCAAAGTCACCAACTGTTTATTCACATGCATTGTGTGATATAAACTCAGTCTATTAATGTATTCTTTATCTTTATATCTTTTTCTTGCATTTTTAAATATAGAACTTTTAAATCTACTGTAGTTTTTGATCTTTCCTAGCTATATATTTTGTACATTGCTTAATCCGGTTTTGCTTTTTAATTAAATAAGAACTTTTGAATTGTGTTTGCATTGGTGCCTGCATCTTTATCTGCCACCTGGAATCAAGTCTTCAATCCTGTCTCCATTTTTTTATTTAAATTATTTTACATTAATAATGTTTACTTTCAAACATATCTGAATGATGAATACATTTATCTGATCTATAAAATAAGATAAATAGCATCTTAATACAAAAGTTTTTACATGTCATGAGGCAAATTATAAACATTTGTGCTCATTGGTCTTCTGTGCTTAGGTGTGGCTTTATCAAAACAATTTCCCTTCATTTATCCACTTTTAGTAATTGATTGTTTTTTTTTTTTGTTTTTTTACTAGGTAAAACATAAAAATACATCCTGCTTGTTTTGTGTTGGATAAGCACAGATAACATATAAATTGATAGATACATTTCATAAAAAAGTAATTACAAAATAAATCATAAGAATGAAAACACTTGTTGAACAATACTTAATCATACATAAATGATAGTAGCAATGTTGCATATTTACAATAAAGGGCTTCTGCACAAAAATCGCTCAGCAATAAAATACTTCAATATAAACAGTACTTTATAAAATAGAATTCACTTTGACCAGAAGATAATAACCTGGTAATCTGTTAAGCCAGACTCAGGTGGTTTCTTAAAATGATTGGGAAACAGGTGAAGAAAGCCTTTATTTACAATTCTAAAATGACAGAACTATGTTTACCACTGTGAAGCATCACAGTCTGTATACTTCTGGGAACTCATGAAAGAAGTTGCTGTAGTTTTGAGAGATGAATTTGGTCCAATATGTCTCTGATACAGGATTCTACGTGCTCAACAATTCTGTGTCTTCTTTGTCATATTTTTGTTTCAACATGTGCCAAATGTTGTCCTGAAAGGACTAGACTGCAGGCAGGCCATTTCAGCATCTGAACTCTTCTACTAAAAGGCCATTCTGTTGTAATATATACAGGATCCAGTGTATCATTGTCTTGCTCAATTTTACAAGGCCTTCCTTAAAAATGATGTAATCTAGATAGATATGGTGTGTATAAAACATGTGTATACCTTTCAGCATTGATGGTGCCTCTTCATTTGTAAAATCTACCCATTCCATTAGCACTAATGTACCCTGTACCATCAGAGATGCAGGCGTTTGAACTGAGTTCTGATGATTTTCAAGATGGTCCCTCTTCCTCTACTCTCAAAGATGCAGTTTTGCAGTTTGCTTTTTCTTTAGTCCAAAGTTTGTAGATCATGGTCACATGTGGCTTCTTCTTTGCATGGTACTGTAGAGCTTTAACCTGCATTAGTAGATGACATGCCAATCCATGTTTACAGACAATGATTTCTGAAGGTGTGCCTGAGCCCATGCAGTGATTCCCATTACAGAATCATGACTGTTTTTAATGCAATTCTACCTGAGGGCCTTAAGATCTGCAGCATCCAAGTTGGATTTTTACCATTGTCCCAGATTCTCTGAATCTTTTGATGATATTATGTTCTATAGATGAAAAAGATTTTAACAGTCTTTGCAATTTTATCTTGAGGAATATTATTCTGAAACTGGAAACAGATTGTTTGGTAAATAGATTGGTGAACCTCTGCCTATCTGTGTCTCCTTTTATACCAAATCATGTTACTGACTTGTTGTCAATTTGCCCCATTTGTTACAAAATGTTGTTCAGCTGTATCTTTTAAGTAACAATTAGTTTGTCAGGCATTTGTTGCCCCATACTGACTTTTTAGATGATGCAGCCATCAATTTTAAAATTACCTTATATTTTTAGTAAAAAAGGGCAATTTCTGTAGAGAATTTATTTTCCAATGTTTTATTCTGTGAAATATTGTTTAATGAGATTTGTAAATCACTGCATTCTGTTTTTATTTACATTTTATGCAACGATTTTGCAAATATATTTAGGTTATATAAGTCAGAAGAGTTGGAAAACAGGCAATGGCTCAGTGATCTAAAAGTAATGGTAATATTTTGCAATGATTAAATTCACTTGTGAGCTTACATACTGTGAAATTGAGATCAAAGGGTAAGTTCAGAGAATTCAACTTGTCATTCAGGAGGTTTAATGTCTCCAACTGTTGTTACAAATGCTTCTTATCTAGAACATACTTATTGCCATTACAATTCACTCTATTGTCCCTTTTATGTCTTTTGTTTTGCCATCTGTATACTTTTTTTTGTCTAGAAGCTTTTGATTTCATGGTATTCAAATATTTGTTGTTGTTGATTCACTTTGTCCAGAAAACAAAGTTGTCGTTTTAATCATGTTAACATTCCCCAGTTATCCAGTATCTCAAAAAACTAAGTGCATCCCTTACATTTCAGCAACCATTTTATTATATGTTCTCAAGCGACAAACTATAGAAATTGAAATTTGATATATTTTAGTGTAGTCAATGTGCAGCTTGTACAGCAGTACATATTTACTGTCTATATAAATAACAACAAAAGTGAGTACACCCTAAGTGAAAATGTCAAAACTGTGTCCAAAGTGTCAATAGTTTGTGTGAGCACCATTGTTATCTAGCACTGACTTAATCTTCCTGGGCATGGAATTCACCAGAGCTGCACAGGGTGTGATCAGGCTGGTATCTTCTTCCATTCCTCCATAATGACATCATGGAGCTGCTGAATGTTAGACACATGGTGCTTCTCTACCACCCACTTGAAGATGCCCTACAGGTCCTCAATAGAGCTCAGGTATAGAGACATTCTTAGCCAATCTATCAGTTGTCATCTTGGCAGTGTGTTTGGGGTTGTAACTGTGTTGAAAACAGCAGTCCAGCTTTTGATCTACTTCAGAATGTCATTGTACATGAATTCATTTTTCCCTCGATGAACCGCAGCTCCCCAGTACCAGCAGCTCTCATGCAGCCACAGACTATGATGGTACCACCACCATTCTTGACTGTAGGCAAGACATAATTTTCTTGGTACTCCTTAACCGGGCATCATCACACATGATGGACACCATCTAAACCAACAAGTATTTAAGTCTAATCAGACCACAGAACATGTTCCAGTAATTCTGTTTGCTGGTTTTCTTGTGAGCCAGCTTCAGAAAAGGCTTTCTTCCAGGATGATGCAAATCGAATTGTTGCAGTGTGCAGCATACAGTATAGCCTGAGCACTAACAGTGGCATAACTTTTGCTATTGTAACTTCTAAAGCAATGCTGGCAGCACTGGTCTGTTTGTTTTAAGCCAGCTTTTGCACTTGACGCACATCACAAGGACTCAACTTCTTTGATTGCAAAAACCACTGTATTACCCTGGCCACTGTACAGTTTCAGGGTGTTACCAATCTTCTAATAGCCTAGACCAGTGGTCCCCAACGCCCGGGGGGGTTAATTGGTACCAGGCCGCACAGAAAGAATACATATCCTACATTATTTCCATTTTATTTATTATCTGATTCTGAACGATGTTCTGGATTCTCTCCGCCACATCTGTCTATAACTCACTCTTGACGCATGTCAAGATGCTTGCCTCAGTCACATGTCTTACTTACATCCACTACCTTCTGAAAGAGGCTGCTCCGTCCGGTAACACATAATTCATTGCCACTTACACCCAAGCTAAAAAAATTAACGAACAACATTCACGTTAATGATTATATTTAGAAAATACCAGTTTTTGTGACGGTCCTATCATTTCGTTTTGTTGTGTTTATTCGCCTCACCTTAAAAGGTCCGTGAAAATATTGTCCAACATTAATTCATAGCGCAAAAAAGGTTGGGGACCACAAGCCTAGACTATCTTTGTAGTGAGCAACTATTCTAATTCTTAAATCCTCAGAATTCTTTACAATGAGGTACCATGTTGAACATCCATTGGTCAGTATGAAAGGACATTTTGAAAGGCTTTGCATGGTTAAATGACATACAGCTGTTATCACTTAGTGTGTACTCACTTTTGTTGCCAGCCATTTTGACAATGATGGCTGTATGGTAAGTTATTTTTTAGAGGGCAGTGAATCTATACTATACAAGCTGCGCATTGATTACTTAAAAAAATATCTAAGTTTCATTTCAATAGTATTGTCCCTTGAGAAGATAAACTAAAATGTTTACAGAAATGTTATCATTATCATCATCTGCACCACCCTCACATACTTTTCTGACACACCTGACTTCCTTATACAATACCACAACTGATCTCTTGGCACCCTGTCGTACGCTTTCTCTAACTCCACAAACACACAAAGCAAATAATGTATCTGTGGTGTTCTTCCTTGGCATAAAATGATACTGTTGCTCACAGATGGTCACCTCTTCTCTCAGCCTGGCTTCCACTACTCTTTCTCATAACTTCAAGGTGTGACTGATCAACTTAAATCCCCTGTAGTTACTGCAGGTCTGCACATCTCCCTTGTTCTTAAAGATCGGTACCAGCACACTCCTTCTCCATTCTTTAAGCATCCTCTTACCTTCCAAAATCCTGTTAAACAATCTTGTTACAAACTCCACTGCCAACTCTCCTAAACATCTCCATGCTTCTACCGGTATGGCATCTGGGCCAACCGACTTTCCACGCTTCATCATCTTAATTGCTGCACTTACTTCCTCCTTACTAATCCTATCCACTTCCTGCTTCACCAACTCCACAATATCCAATAACGTTCTCTCTCTCTCATTTTCCTCATTCATCAGCTGCTCAAAATACTACCTCCATCTTCTCAACACACTCTCCTCACTAGTCAACACATTTCCATCTCCATCCTTTATTGCTCTAACTTGCAGCACATCCTTCCCAGCTTGGTCTCACTGCCTGGCCAATCGCTTTTGCCACATCCCTCTTCACCTGCTGCCATGTCTCCTTGTACTCCTGCCTACTTTTCACATCACTCTGTCGATTCCAATTCTGTTTGGTCAACCTCTTTCTCCTTATGCTCTCCTGCACTTCCTTATTCCACCACCATGTCTATTTGTCTTCCTTTCTATTTCCAGATGTCACACCAAGTCCCTTTCTAGTTGGCTCCCTTATCACTTTTGCAGTAGTTGCCCAATCATCCAGCATCTCCTCAACATTACCAAGCCCCTGTCTGACCTCTTCCCTGAATCTCACAATAGTCTTCCGCCTTCAGTTTCCACCATCTTATTTTTCTTTCAGTCTCCGCTCTCCTTTTCTTCTTCTTCACCTCTAAGACCATACTACAGACCACCATCTGATGCTGTTTAGCTACACTGTCTTCTGCCAACAGCTTACATCTCCAATTTCTTTCGGGTTGCATCTCCTACATAGAACATAGACCTGTGTGCACCTTCCTCCACTCTTATACGTCACCCTATGATCCTCCTATGATGGTCTTCTTGAAATAAGTGCTTACCACTGCCATTTACATTGATTTAGCAAAATCCGCCACTATCTGCCCTTCCACATTACTCTCATTAAACCCATACTTCCAGAATTTTTCCTTCTCCCTCCACCTTCACAACCGACTTAAGAAACATAAGCACTGATGACATTTATCATCACCCCTTCAACTTCCAGCTTCACGATCACAACCCAATCAGAAACACTTTTCACCTTCACTATACACTTACTGTACTCTTCCTTCAAAATCATCCCCACACCATTTCTCTTTCCATCCACACCATGATAGAACAGTTTAAACCCACCTCCAATGTTCCTGGCCTTACTCCCTTTCCAATTGGTTTCCTGAACCCAAAACATATCTACCTTACTCCTTTTTATCATATCAGCGACCTCTCTCCCTTTACCAGTCATAGTACTAACATTTAAAGTGACAACCCTAACTCCCACTCTCCTACACCTCTTCTTTCCTTGCCGTCTCTGTAGACATCTTCCTCCTCTCCTTCTCCTCCTACTCCTTCGGCCAACAGTAGCCCACTGGTACCCTGTTGGCTAAAAATATCTGTGGCGGTCGTTGGTAACCCGGGCCTCGACCGATCCGGTACAAATTTCTGCATATTTGATTTGCCACGTTTTACGCTGGATGCCCTTCCTAATCCAACCCTTCCCATTTACCCGGCCTTGGGACTGGTACTAAGAGTGCACTGGCTTGTGCAACCCTAATGGGTTAATTCATTACAAAATTATAAATTCTATGTAATTACTTTTTTTTTTATTTGTAATGCATGTAGAATGTGTGTGCATGTTAAAACTCTTAATGACATAAAAATGAATGAAGCAGAAAACACATCAGAATCTAACTAAAGATGCACTGTAACAGTGCTTAGCTATCATTTCAAAGAGACCGGGTGTGTAATGCTTGAAGGAGTTTACAAATCACTGTGGTTCAGGCATGTTAGCCCAGCATGTCTGTGAAGTGTTTGTCTGGGAGCTTGAATGCCCATGCCAGGTGTTGTCTCTGATAATCCAGAGCAGTGAACATCGGCCAGTGCAGATGCTTCTGATGTTCATATTTTAAGCAGAACCACAATTTTTCCTTATAGGCCTAGCAATTGCATTTTTAGGAGTAGACATTTGCTTATGAAAGAATCAAAGTCATCAGAGCAAAGAGACAATCTATTTGTTAAAGATAGTGTTTTGCAGCCAAATACTTAAGGTCCACATTTCTTTGGACCAAAGCTGTTGATTGGTAATTAAAAGTCACATATGTTTGCATAGGAATATTGTAGGGCATGGGGTTGGCGGTATCTGTATTTTAACAGCTGGCCAATTATTTAGGAAAATCTTTGAATAAAAAAAAAAAGACACTTCAAGACATTTTTTGTTTATGAGGCACTTGGCAATAGGCTGTTTTAAAAGCTTTTTTGATGAGTAGGGAGTGCTTGGTAAGGTAAGCCTGAGGCAAGATCTAATAATTTATGTTGCAAAAACCTTGATCAAAGTACTGAATATGATCATCTGCTCAACTGACATTCTGCTGAATATATTTGTTTGATCTAAATTTGATCTCAATGTTGAGCATTTAGATCAAATGCTTAACAAAATCAAGTGATATTAGTCATATGGGGCCATAGAAACATTTAATGGGAGTACATTGCTATCTTTACTGTATATTTAAGTAACTAATAATATTGCGGCCTGTGGTAAGGTGGATAAGGCTTTGGGTTACTAAATGGTTGGGTGTGACCCAATACCACCAATTCGTCAGTTTGAACCTTCAACTAGCTCAAATGTTTACTGTGATAAGTCCCTTTGGATAAAAGTGTCAGTCAAATAAATAAACAAATAACTGTGTAAAATGTGTAAATAACTTGAAAATGCTTGAAAAATCAACCACATCTTGGCTGTAATATTTTGCTGCTCATATAAATTGTTTTTAAAATACCATTTTTAATACACTTTTTCAGCAGCAGTAATCATGTGACTAAAGTTTTTTTCTTAGGATGATCCTTTAATATCAGTGCTATGCAATATTCAGATGTAAAGCTGGTACTTTAAGTTTTCCGATTTGGGAAAGTCAGAGGACTTTGCAGGTTCTTACAAAGCAAATGTTTTGTCTCATTAACTTTCACTATATTAACTAATATGTTGTATGTAAATAACTGTTACAAATATACAACTATAACTGTACTGTACAATGTGGCAAAACTGTTGTGACACCTTCCAAACAAAGACAGTATTTAACACCTTTATACTAATGCACATCTACATAATACTGTATGGTAATATTTTTTATAATAACATCTATTTCATGCTGACTTTCAAAAAATTATATACACATTTAAGCCTCATCACTAACTATTGGGATTTTATAGACTATAGGATAGAAAAACAATTAACTTTGCACCAAAGGTCACAGAACTCTGTCATTGAGGACTTTTCTTATTGCAGCATACCCTGTCAAATTAGTCCTTACATGGCATGCAGAGAATAAATGGCTCGGGAATCTTGTAAATCTCTTGGCAGACTATAGTGAGAGTACACTGTCTGCAATTACTTTAATGAATGCATATAATTTGACAATTTGACATTGGCTTTGCAATTATTTATGCTTTGGATTATTCTTTATTTCTGTACATGTTCAACATGCGTTTGCATTGTTTTCACTGAATCCCATACCTGTGTGCATTCCACCTTCATTATGCCCTGTTCGAATGTGCGTGTTAAATATTTTAAGATCCATGATTGTAATTTGGTGCCATGTCTTCATCATCATGAGTTTACTGCTTTGCTTGTTGGTTGCAAATCAATACCTTGCTTCCTCTCACCTAATTGACTGAAATAATTTGACCTAATTTTACCTGTTCAACTGCCATTTGCAGAATGGAGTTTGTGTAACAAGCACAAGATATTACTTGACACTTTAAATATCTATTAAATTGATTTCCATTTAATGTAACTGTGTTGAACTATATCAGAAAAAAATTGACATGAGTCAGGAACTTGAGCCTGATTTTGGGTTATCAAATACATACAAGTCTCCACATTTGTAAAAAAATTTTATTTGAGTCTGAGGTCTCGGCCAAATCAATTCCTTTCAAATATTTAGCTTGTCAGAAGCAACACTAATCTGAACTGACTCACCTTTTTCTAACAAAAATATAGTCAAGTCAGTCTTGTAGTCTTGCACAAACCACCTTAATATTAACCCCATCTGCATTTCTACCACAATTTCCCATAAAATAATAAAATCCTTTTAATAAATGAATAGATAAGAGCTGTTTGACATTGTTGACTTATTCATGATTAGCTTTCCAGCTTTCAGTAAATGAAATATACCTCGGCTGTAGTTGTGCCCGTGCAGACACATAATAGACAAATGCACAAATCTAATAAAAAATAAATGTGCAATAAAAAAATAAAAATAAAAGCACAGCACATATTTATTTCATGTGCAGCTCTTTCACAAACATTATATGAATTTGTGGTTTAAAGTTATATTTTGGTACTTTACTGAGGGCTAAATAGGCCTAAAAAAAAAAATACAAAAAAAAAATACAAAAACCCTTATTGATATGTTAGTAAATTTTTTCACTGAAACACCCACCACAGTTTGGAAAAACTGAACAATCAAAATGTTTTCTGTGATTGTGTTTACTAACATCATAAACAATGACAAGAAAGCTATTTTCATTACAGTCATACAGTGCATTCCTATGTTTTCACCTTATCTGTCTTAATGCTACCATGTACATCGGCTGTTTTATGTCATTTTTAGCACACTGTCAAATAGCTTTTATTTTCTTGAGGCTTGGCAGTCATTCATGGATGATACCAGGTCAATGGCAATATGTGCCCAAGGACATAAAATTGAAAGTGGAAATAATCACAACTCGATGTAGACCTTGCATCTTGCCGCACACTCCTGACCAAATTTTCTTTGGATGTGACTGCTTGGATCTGCTAAAACTGCCTTCTACAAGGAAAGGCTCTGGACCTCTGCACAAGATCCTCGTAAGCTCCACAACATCTCTTCACTACCCAACCACCTTCCACACCTGCTCCATCCTCCCTGAATGCTAATGACTTTGCCTCCTTCTATAATGAAAAGATTAGGACAATCTGCCAGACCTTCACCTCCTCCCCAACAATGACTGCACAACACAGCCAGCAATCCACTACATTTCTGTCAAGCTTCTCAACCTTAACAGAGGATGAGATACTGCAATTCATTCAATCTTGCAATCCTGCCACCTATCCTCTGGATCCATTCCCTTCAACTATGCTTCAGACCATCACACAAGATCTCCTGCCCGTCATCTCCACAATCATCAACAGGTGAACGTACCATCCACACCGAGCTCCCTGACCTGCAGGACATCTACAGCATGCGGTGCAGGACCAGAGCCAGGAAGATTGTGAAGGACCTCAGCAATCCCAACAATGGACTCTTGTTGCATTCGGGGAAACGCTTCCTCTCCCTGAAACCGAACACGGAGAGAATGAGGAGGAGCTTCTTCCCGCAGGCCATTCGGTGTTTAAACCAGGAAACACCCAGGATCTAAAAACTGGCCCACTCTCTCCATCATCACCCTTTTTTTCCCCTGCACAATCACACTTTTCGTGCTACGAGCCATTATACACTGGACTTGCACAGCACAGTGCACTTTACATTTCATATTTATTTCATATTTTTATATTCTTATTTTTATACCACACCCTAATGCACACGGACACTTATGGACAATCAAAAACCATGCCTAACTTACCTTGTTTACTTACCTTGTTTACCTTGTTTACCTAGTAACTTGTTTACTGTTGTTTACTGTTAACCACACACTGCCATAAGCATTTACTGTGTATGTATGCATATGCATCTATATATATCTATGTGTATATATATATATATATATATATATATATAAAATCTTTATATCCTCATTTATCTGCCTTCTTTCTTATTATATTTTTCTTTTTATATATCTTTATATCATATTTCTATATTTTTCTTTAAAATTTTGTTATTATATTTATAATTTTTATTCTCCCTTCACCCCATTTTATTCCCTCATGCCGGACCGTTGTTAAAAGCATTTCACTGCATGTCGTACCCTGTATGTATGTGTATGTGACAAACAAAAAAAAAAAAATTGAAAAAATGTGATTTGATTTTTCCCACATGTCACTAATGTGGCACGATCCTGTCGATTTCTTCTTTTTAACATCCGAAGGATTTGACCAATATTGTCCACACAGGCTGTTCAGTCTCTTGTGATTTTAAGACTTGACTACTGCAACTCTCTGCTGGCAGGTCTTCCTCTGAATGCTATTTGTCCACTGCAAATGATCCAAAACGCAGCTGCACGGCTTGTTTTTAACCTGCCAAAGTTCTTCCACACCACCCCACTGCTGTGCTTCCTTCAGTGGCTTCCAGTAGCTGCACGTATCAGATTCAAAACACTGATGTTTGCCTACTAGACAAAAATGGACCAGCGCCATCTAACTTTAGAGACCTCATCCCCTCTCGCACTGCACCACTCTGAGATCCTCCAGCACTGCTCGACTGGTACCACCTTCTCTCAGAATGAGAGATAAGTATACTTCAAGCCTCTTCTCTGTTCCCTGGCACCACAACGTGGTAAAATGAACTTCCCCTAGATGTCCATACAGCAGAGTCCCTGACTATCTTCAAGCGACAATTGAAGACCTACCTCTTCCTGGAACACTTACATTTTCACTTTCAAAGTTTGCTTTGTAGAACTTAAGAGTTATATTTATATTAAGTTTGTAATCTGGCACACCAGTGTAGATTTATTCATTGCTAGAGACTCAAAGCACTTTTGTACGTCGCTCTGATATAAGGGTGTCTGCTAAATGCCGCAAATGTAAATGTAATGTAAATGTAACGTTTATTAAGCAAGGCACCTTCAAATGGTGGAACTAGACATCTACAAGAAAACTTGCAGATGGCCAAGTTTTAGGGAAAATAATTTATGGTACTTGCACTACAGAAATACATGACAAAACCAGATAGACAAACAAGACAATACAAGAAAGAAGCTCTTGTAATTGCTGTATATTTCTTGAAATTAATGTGTTATTGTGCGGAATATCTATCTATCAGCAAATCCATAGCAAATGTAATTTTAAAAGATTTGGAAGATTTGATTGGATTTGATGAAGCAATAAGAATAAAGGACAATTAAATCAAAACCAAATTAATAAAAAGTGTGAGATAAGCACATGAACAAAATTTCAGGTAGCCAGGTGATTAGTTGTTCAAATAACATTAGCATTAGCATTAGCATAGGTTAATTGCTTCTGTGCAAGTGTGACACACATGATTCACATTGAGCAAGATGATTAAGGGTTTTCTGTTTTTTTTTTTTTTTTTTTTTTTTTAAAATTT
>MU551577.1:2254411-2274504 GCA_024362625.1 Silurus asotus | reverse complement strand
TTTTTTTTTTTTTTTTACTTAAAATGTAATTTTAAAGGTTAATGTGGGAAATGCATCTATGATTTAAAATAATAAATTATACTATAAATTTAATAAAGCCTTTGCGTGTGCTATGCCACCTCCTGATGTTGCATGAGTGACTGAATGTGACTAAATTGGGGAAAATAAACAAACAAACGAACACCACAAATCAATTTATGCTAAAACAAAATCAACATTAACTTTAAACAATTCCTTGTTATTACTAATATCATTTTTGTTTTACATACAGTAAAAGTGAGAGAAAATAATAATATTTATATTATTAATAAAAAAAAATATATATAAAAAAATTATATATGTCAGTGCCATCCATGGCTAGGTCTGTATTGAGGAATACTGGCCATGCTCTCTGGGTGGATGGAATAGCAATCAATGAATCCTGTCAATTACAGCAACTCTAGCCAATCATGCCCACAGCCCTGCCTATTGGCTATGCATATAACTATTGCTATATAGATTTATATAACTTTAAATTATAGCACTAAGTTTATAAATATACAGTTAAGGTTTTTGCAAACAACCCCAAACAAAACAGAAAATATTTTCCTTGATTTCAACAAAAGGTCAATGCTGTTAGAAAAGAGTAATTTCATGTTTTTCATTTTCAACACTGTGGCACCGAAAGAAGAATAGAGGAAGGGTGTGTGCTTACAGAAATATTTTAAACAGATACTGTATTTTAATGATTTCTTCACAAGCAGATCTTATGAGTTTCATGCTCTAACAAAATGTCTGCAATTTTTCTAATCGACTTTTTAAAAAGTATAGGATACATACCAAAAGGCAAACATAAATACATACCTGTCATGGATAGAGTAAAACAGAATGTCTTTGATTAGTAGGAGGAGGACAGGTGTAACTGATTAGTAGCAGGGAGAGGCTGAGTGTGAGCTGGTGGTTCTCTGACAATACCTCAGTAATGTTCGATGAACGGGCCATTTCATGATAGATACTGTAACACTCCAGCAGTCTGTTGTCTCTCTCAATATGGCTTAAAGTTCTTGGGCAGTGAAGTTGGTTTTATCTGGAAAGCAATCCTGAACTAACATGGCTACTATTCCACACTTTCACAGCAATGCAATTCTATCTAGATTGCAGCTAATTGAAACCAACTTCACCGTACAACAAGACAATGACCAGAAGCTTCGGCCCAAAAACTATAAGCATTATTTAGAGAGGCAACAGACTGCTGGAGTGTTACAGTATCTATCATGGAATGGCCTGTTCAGAGACCAAACCTAATAGTAATTGCTCTGGGATAAACTGGATCAGAAAGAAATATACAACTAGCAAAGAACACTTTTGGCAAGTATAGCAAGAGGCATGGCAAAGTATTTCAGATGAATGATTGGAGAAACTGTCTGGATGCCAAGATTGTGCTAATTTGTATTTCATGATAAGGAAGCATTTTTTCAATGTAAAAAAAAAAGTAACATCAAGGGTTAGGGTTAGGGTTAGGGTTAGAATCCCAGAATTAGGAATCATGTGTAGTAAGTGTTTTTACTGGTCAAATGTACATTACAGCACAGTGAAATTTCTTCAAATATTCCAGTAATGATAGGAAGCTGGGATTAGAGTGTAGGGTCAGCCATGATATAGTGACCATAAAGAACAGAAGGTTAAGGGCCTTGCTCAAGGGCCCAAGAGCGGCAGCTTGGTGATACTGGGACTTAAACCCCAGACCTTCTGATCAGTAACACAGAGCCCTTACCACTGTCTAACCACTTCCTGTAGTTGACGTTTACATTTGAATCTTCCCATCTTCTCAATTTATCCAGCATAGTAAAATTTATTTTTATTTTGTAAAAAGCTGATTTGATTTCTGAAATGTGGCTCTTAGCATTATGTGGTGGGTCCAGGGAAATTTGTTTATAAAAAAACAAGTGCACACCGCTTAGCTCATCAAAGATTTCATGAAAAATCTGGTTCTTGGGTTTAAGGCAGTATTTTTATATTTTTAAATTATAGAAACCATGCAAACATTTGGCAAGAGCATTAAAACTATTGGACAGAAATGAAATAAACATAAACATTGTCAGAACTCAGAATCCGTCTCTGAGTGGACATATCACGGGTGGATTCTTTGTTGCAACTGATTCCCAATGATTCCCAATATAATGATGATCATAATAATAATATAGAGTAGACCTTAATAAAAAAACGAATGTAGGATCTTCAGGCTCTGATGAGGAAAAGCTAAAACTTCATTATGGCAATCAAGTTCTAATGAGCTCATTAGAAGGTGGTCACTCAATCACATCAAAATGATCAAGCACACATTCTTTACACACATATTTATATCCTGGTGTCACATGGCACCTTAATTTTTTTCTATTTTTTTTTTGTCTTGGCAAATGTTCCTTAATTTAGAGTTATCTTCTTTTACCTCCTTCTTTTTTTATTTCCCCTTATCTCCTAACTTGGATTCACCTCCCCTTCTTGTGAGTCTATATTTGGACTTCCTGTTTTACCCAGTTACCCTTATTTTTAGCCTTTTTATGTTATACTTAAAATAAAAAAATAATTAATCAATCAATAAATAAATAAATAGTGTTTGTATAAAACCTTTTGCTTCTTCTTATTCATGTCAGTACTTGTGTTTTAAGTTATTATATGCCTTAATCGTTACATGTCTTAGAGCTGACTGTGTTGTATGGTCTTTAACAATTCATAGGCTTATTGTCTTGTTATGTGTTCATTTATGTGTTATGTCTAACCATTTAATATTGACCTCTACTAACTTTTCTTTGTTGGTCCTGCTTTATTTAGCTTTATCTCACAGACTGTTAGAAGCATTCTCCGAAAACAATATCGTCAATTTCAACTCCTCTCCCTTGCCTCCGAGCTTGCACAATTTATTGAGCATCTCTCTTACTCAGCTGTTCCAGAAACTCCCTTTCTGCCTCCTAGCATTGTGCAACGTATTTTTACGCATAACATGTGCACACAGACCTCACCTGACCTTCCGGTTGTTTGTCATCAGGAGACGCAGACTGACAGCGAAGTTACTGATTATTCTCCTACCTCCCCTGTTCTTTCTCCCAACCATTATTTTCCTCCCATGCCTTCACTTGATTCCAACTTTAATTATTCTCCCATATCCTCCCAAACTTCCAAGGCCTATGGGCTCTTTTATCCCAATAATTATGCCTAAATATATCTCCTGTGTGGTTCTTTTATTTCATCCGCACACTCATAACTTAAGTCAGAAAGTTAACATCTGTTCTAGTCCCAGGCCTATCAAAAAGCAAGAAAGACATTATAAGGGGAAAAGCTGTCAGCTTAGAGCAAAGGCTGAGAATGACAGTGAGCTGGTCACAGACTGGTAGATAATGGCTTAGCTAAGACTATACAGTAGATGGCTCGGTCCATCTTTTCCTCCAAAGTTATGCCCATCAGACAATAAATAATAAAAAATTCCACATCCAGGGTGGGAGAGATTAGCATCCAAGGGTGGACTAAACAAAGTATGACAATATAATTTTTTCATCCATTATGCTAGAAAAAAAGACATACAGCAGAATTGACCACAGAAGTATAAGGTAAAACAGACTAGTAAAAAGCAAATGTCAGCATGTTTAATGTTTTTTAAAGTAGGACTTGCAAAATTCTTTTAAAAGGCTTATATTTTCCTACCTAACGGTTGTTTTACCTAATATTGAGCAAATGTTTGCTTAATGTGGCATGGATATGACAATAGAAAGTACAACATCAGTAAAATACAGGATAAGCTTACCTTACCAAAAATATACTGACTGTACATACAGTACAGACCAAAAGTTTGGACACACCTTCTCATTTAAAGAGTTTTCATTATTTTCATGACTATGAAAATTGTAGAGTCACACTGAAGGCATCAAGGGCTATTTAACCAAGAAGGAGAGTGATGGGGTGCTGCGCCAGATGACCTGGCCTCCACAGTCACCGGACCTGAACCCAATTGAGATGGTTTAGGGGTGAGCTGGACCGCAGAGTGAAGGCAAAAGGGCCAACAAGTGCCAAGCATCTCTCGTGGAACTCCTTCAAGACTGTTGGAAGACCATTTCAGGTGACTACCTCTTGAAGCTCATCAAGAGAATGGCAAGAGTGTGCAAAGCAGTAATCAAAGCAAAAGGTGGCTACTTTAAAGAACATAGACTATGACATTTTCCAGTTGTTTCACACTTTTTTGTTATGTATATAAATTCCATATATAATTCCACGTGTTGATTCATAGTTTTGATGCCATTTAGTGTGAATCTACAATTTTCATATTAATGAAAATAAAGAAAACTCTTTAAATGAGAGGGTGTGTCCAAACTTTTGGTCTGTACTGTATATTATGCATTTTAAGTAATCTGGGTTAAACAGTATGCTTTTCAGCTTGTGATGTTGTAAAAGCCTTGCACTATAAAAAAAACTCACTAGCTCACTAGCAGCCAAATAATACCATTGCATCTGAAGACAGAAGATGATAAAATTCTACAAATAGGTGAAGTTATTGATTAACTTCCCAGAGTGTGATTAATGCTCATTTTTAAACATTAATTATATGTGACCATTATAAGGATGGTATAGGATTGAACAAAACTCAAGAATGGCTAGACATATGGCCGCAACAAAGGCAAAATATTCCCAAAACATTTTAATGGATTTTAATTAAAATTATATTATTATAGTCTAAAGAATGTTCAAGTGTATACGACCCCATTTTCTGCATGAGCCCACATCTTATTTATAGATAGTAGGTAGAACTAGGTAACTGTTTTCAAAAGACAGGTGTATTGTTAGAGGAGGTTTTTTTATGTAATATGTCATTAGGAACACATTGCATGTTCTCTCACAGTATTCAAACATGATTTTATTTGGATCATCTAAAAAGTAATAAAAATAATCTTTAAAAGAAAATATCAGAATATAAAAATGTGATTGTGTGATTTAATTTTGCTGAGATCTTTGGTATCTTATAAAACTCAATATACTAATATATAAAACAAATTACTGACTTGTAATGTAATTTTACCAAAATAATTTTTTGCTCTATGACCAGTACAAACAAATAGTTTTAAATATAAATGACAGCATAGCAGCATGAGCAGAACTGCTAAATGAAAATTCTCCAATTGGTAGGTCCAAAAACAACAATGAACCAGTAATTGGAGAGAGTATTGTCCAGAAGCACAAAATAAAAATCATTAGCAGCATTCTTTACAGACAAAAAGACACACTTGGCTAAGACAGATGTGCCTAGAATGCACATTTGTGTCCTAGCTCTACCAGATGGTAGTATTAAAAAAATAAATCCACCTCTGGTTGAGATTACTGACTGCAAACAGTAAATGAATGTAATAATGCACAGCCATTTCATATACAGTACATTGCTACTGCTTAATGGGGTGTAACACTTTTATCATGAAAGCTGGTAAAAAAGTTAAGTTGTTTTATTTTTTCTTACATCAGAATTTCACCTTCCACTTAATTACTCATTTTTCCATTTTCCATTTTTGTTTTTACACAGAAGCTTCTCTTAACAATTAGTCAAGTAAATTTAAATACGTACATGTACAACAAGGTCGGTTGCAATTCTAAATTGAAGTGACGCATTGTTTAATTCACATACCTTCATTATGTAACCTGATGTAACAAGAGCTCATGTCAGAACACCTCAGAGTGTTGGCTGCCACTTTCTGTTTCAACAGCTTAGAAGCTGTTATAACAGCTGTAACTGTATATCAATTAATCTTACAGATACTTTGAGGTTTTGCTCATACATTCTGTTGTGTATGTTCTGTAATGTTACAGACATACACTCACCGGCCACTTTATTAGGTACACCTTACTAGTACCGGGTTGGACCCCCTTTTACCTTCAGAACTGCCTTAATCTTTCGTGGCATAGATTCAACAAGGTACTGGAAACATTCCTCAGAGATTTTGGTCCATATTTACATGATAGCATCACGCAATTGTTGCAGATTTGTCGGCTGCACATCCATGATGGGAATCTCTCGTTCCACCACATCCCAAAGGTGCTCTATTGGATTGAGATCTGGTGACTGTGAAGGCCATATGAGTACAGTAAACTCATTGTCATGTTCAAGAAACCAGTCTGAGATGATTTGGGCTTTATGACATGGCACGTTATCCTGCTGGAAGTAGTCATCAGAAGATGGGTACACTGTGGTCATAAAGGGAAGGACATGGTCAGCAACAATACTCATGTAGGCTGTGGCATTGACACAATGCTCAATTGGTATTAATGGGCCCAAAGTGCCAAGAAAATATCCACCACACCATTACACCACCACCACCAGTCAGGATGTATCCATGCTTTCATGTTGTTGACGCCAAATTCTGACCCTACCATCCAAATTGTAGCCTCAGTTTCCTGTTTTAAGCTGTCAGGAGTGGTCTTCTGCTGCTGTAGCCCATTCGCCTCAAGGTTCGACGTGTTGTGCGTTCAGAGATGCTCTTCTGCATACCTCGGTTCTAACGAATGATTATTTGAGTTACTGTTGCCTTTCTATCAGCCAAACCAGTCTGGCCATTCTCCTCTGACCTCTGGCATCAACAAGGCATTTGCGCCCACAAAACTTTCGCTCACTGGATATGTTCTCTTTTTCGGACCATTCTCTGTAAACCCTATAGATGGTTGTGCTTAAAAAAATCCCAGTCGATCAGCAGTTTTTGAAATACTCAGACCAGCTCGTCTGGCACCAACAACCATGCCACGTTTAAAGTCACTTAAATCACCTTTCTTCCCCATTCTTAGTTTGCACTGCAGCAGATCGTCTTGACCATGTCTACATGCCTAAATGCATTGAGTTGCTGCCATGTGATTGGCTGATTATCAATTTGTGTTAACAAGCAGTTGGACAGGTGTGCCTAATAAAGTGGCTTGTGAGTGTATATACAGTATGTTTGTTCTTTGTTATGACATCTGCAGTATATGGAGCACATAAAACCATATTCGGAGTCTCCATTATTGTATCTGGTTGTAAAAGCATTAACAATTTTGAAGTTTTTGTTAGACCAAGATATGTGTTTAACTAGCATTCTTTCATTCACTCTCAGCACCAAATTATAATGTTTTTTTTTAAACTCTCACTCATTCCATGTAATATAATGAAAAGTGCACAGGTCTTTAATTAAATCGTTTTAATTTAACTATATCTTATTTTAAGTAGTTCTCCATTTGAACCATAAATTGAACCAAAAATTAAACCAAAAATTAACTGACATTTTTCTTAATAAAAAAAAAAAAAACAGTATTTTTTAAATGTATTTATATTCATGACATAATTTGAAATGACTTAAGTTTCAATCTGGATGACAGAATGCAGAGTGGGTAAATGTTTCCTTAAATTTTTCTTCTTCTTTCGGCTTTTCCCATTAGGGGTTGCCATAGCGGATCATCCGTCTCCATACCGCCCTGTCCTCTACATCTGCCTCTTTCAACCCAACTACCTGCATGTCTTCCCTCACCACATCCATAAACCTCCTCCTTGACCTTCTTTTTATTCTTCTTCCTGGTGGCTCCATCTTCAGCATTATGAGAATATCTTGCAAATAACAGTTAATCTCAGCCTGTTTTGATTGCATTACATTTATAATTTAATTTACCTGTTTTCTGTGTTAGGTCCTTTAGCAGTAGCCATTCTGTCAGAGCTCTAAAAATAGTGTTGTTCTAGTGTAAAGAATGCTTCTTTAACTTTATTTAAATATTTCTTTATTTATGGACCTTTCATTTTGAATGACACTTCAGTGTAATAGATTGTGAGTGTCTAGAGACACTTGCAATCACTCTAGACAGAGACACTCTAGGCGGAGACACAAATATGCAGAGAGGGTGAAGTGAAAGGACTATGAAAAAGGGAGTATTTTTGTAACTAGCAAAAACTGGAAAAAACACTTACCTGAACAGTAGGTCCTTAAAAAACTTGGACAGCTAAATAGAGAGTTGAAGTAGTCTGTTTAAGTAAAGTTTAAAAACACCAGAGCCTGAGTGTATCAAGCTACAAACTTGAAGGAACAGATAATGGTTTTAGAGCAGTGTAAAAAAAGACTAAAGGCAAAAGCTTTTTTCAAAAACCGTACAGTACTGTTATATTTTAATAATGACAGCATGCCATGACCTACACTGACTGTCGCAGGAATGATATGAGACTGATTCTTTATGAACTGACATTTCTGTAACTCACAATTTATTCTGTGACTGTTACAAGCAACTATTACCAAACATGCTGACACTAATAAATCTCTCTGCTCATTTAAGGAACTGTTTTACATGTTTAATCCATTAACACTTAATAATTCTCCAGTGTGTCTAAACTGTGGAAGGTTTTAAAGTAAAAAAGTCAACAGTTTTCAAGCTATTAAAGGCAAGAAATGTAGGGTGCTTTTAGAAATATGATCAACAAAACTGTGGTGTTCTTTTTTCATGGCACACAGATATTGTGCAACCATGCTTGAAACCAGTATATGATTACTGGCAAGAATATGTCTAGCAGACATCTCGATATATCATCAGTTGAATCTAAATATCACCAAGACTGAGCTGCAGTACATCCCTGGAGATGCATCCTCAAATCAAGATCTCCAAGTAGGCTTCATTGCTATTCCTCTCATTACAGACAGCTGTAATGTGTTGAATAAACTGTAGTTCGCCCAGAATCATGACGCTGATGATTCTTAACTTAACATGAAACAAAACAAGGACAAATTAGTAATACAGTGATGGATGTGCAAAGTTGTTACATACAATAAATACAGTTAATAGACTTTATAATAAACCATAAAAACCAACAGAGTAAACAAGCTATACAGTAAACATTGAACAGTTTAACAATAAAAAAATGTTAATTGGTAATTTTACATTTGATATTATAATAAATTAATTTATAGTTATAAAGCAGCTGTATTAATATGCAAATTACTTGTGCATAGCATTGCGTGTAGAGTGTTTAGAGTAGACAGGCTAGCATAGTGGTGTAATATGTAATGAGAAGAGGTGATGTGAAAATCAGACTTATCTGGTAAAGAGCCTAATAGTCTGTAAAAATTAACTGTTCATTGACCAGGATGTGTTGTGTTTTTCTAGTTGAAAAGGTTTATACAACCCATGAGAGGGGTGATACAGACCCACTGTTTAGTTTTTCTGTTTCTAGTGTGGTAGTGAAACATTACCCTGGCCTTGTATGCTCTATCTGTGTTCATGAATATAATGAATATAATATGATATGCAGTGTAATTTCTTACCTAGTTCAAATGTAAACATGCTGATAAAATAGAGGGATATTTTTAGCATGTTTACATGACTGAAGATGCCAGTGGCAGCAAAAAAGCCTTAGGGGTTTTTAAAGCATACTGACCATGTCATATGACATGCCTGCTAAAGCATCCATATGGCTTGTGCTCAGCATGATGTTAAGAGCATCGATGAAATTTTTAAATTCCCTCAGCAGGTAGTGTGGCCTGCAAGGTACTCGATGGTCACAGAGCAGTGGCTGGTAGCTATATAATCTTTTGTACACCAACCTTTGTTCACACACAGCCCTCCTTCCATGTTCTTTTTTCACAGTGAGCTTCAGTCCTCAAAAAAAAAAAACATTTGATCCTTTCTAAGGGAACTGCTGAGTTGGGAATGCCACAAAGAAATCATGTTTAAATTACATTGAATGCTCAGCAAACCTTCATTTTACCATTAGCAGTCACTTTGAGCCTGACGTGGTTAAAGAGAATAAGGATCATGTTAGCTTTTATCATTTGCTTAATTTAGGTGCTGTTTTGCTTGCTGGATTTATGTTGTTTAGTCTCCTTGCACTTTAACTTGTTCGTTTAAGCCTGCATTCTCTTTCCCTGGTGTTTAAAGAAGCCTGTGACCAGAGGTGGGAAGTAATGAAGTGCAAATATTTACTGTACATACTTTATCGTAATTCCGCCCCAGAGTTGCTCTGCCTCTGATCCCCCCGAGGGCATCGCTCTGCCTCTGATCACCACCGAGGGCGTCGCACAGCCTCTGAACACAGCCAAGGGCGTCGCTCTGCCTCCGACACCAACGAGGGCATCTCTCTGCCTCTGACCCCCGCCGAGGGCATTGCTCTGCTTCTGATGTCTGCAGAGGGCATCGCTCCGCTTCTGATCTCCGCAGAGGGCATAGCCGATCAGATCCGTGACCGCAAGCATTCCCCGCTGGTTCCTACTCCGTGTTCAATCCTTAGGTTTATACTCGAGTTCCAGATTGTACTCGCTGTATGGATTCTACCTGCATTTAAGTTAAAAAAACAATGATTTACTCACATTTCCTTTGCGTGGTCACTACCCTGAAAAAAACTTGACAGGTATTAATTTAAGGTACATTTAGAACAGATAAAAATGTGAGATTAAGTTGTGATTATTCATGAGTTAACTCATGACAATCATGTAATTAATCACGATTAAATATTTTAATCGCTTGACATCACTAATATTAATATGATGTAAGGTCCAGTTACCAGTGTGATACTAAAACAGGTACTAATAATGACTACTTTTTACTTAAGTACATGTCAGTGCCCAAACTTTTCTAGTTTAACTTGAGTAAAAAAGTGCTTCAGTGCTTCAACTTTTACCAGAGTCTTTTAAAAGAGAAGTATCTGTACTTCTATTTAAGTGAAGGATGTGTGTACTTTTGCCACCTCTGCCTGTGACTAAAAATCCCTCCTCCTCTGTTTCACTTGCCAGTGAAGATATAAGTACTATATATATACAGATAACTACTTATAAACTGTTCCACTGTTCTTTACCTCCAAGCAGTATTACAGTGGTTTATCTGTAATTGCTCATGAGCTGAAATGTGTTGTTCATTGAGAACTGAATGTAATACAAAAATTATCTGTAGAGGTTTCTTTATCCATGCATGCTACCATCTTGAGAAGTAAATGGTCCCTAACAACTCGTGGATAACACCTTCTGTCCTCAGAAGGTCCTGTGCTAAAATGACTTGGGAATGTTGATTTAATTTCTATTTAAATTTGTCATATGATCAAAAGAATGTGTATGCTAATATGTCAGTAAACTTTGTTATACAGCGGGCTAATGCACTTACAAGTTACACTTTTGCTTAGCCTATTGGTTATATTTTCTGCATTGTTTTGAAATTAACCATATGAGAATTTTGTTTGTTTGTTTTTTATGATGTCTGTGTGGAGAAAAGGGCAAAGCATAAGCATAAAAAAACAGCATTGCTTTCCTCCCACTACCTGTCTTCAGGACCCTTAATTCTCTCAAACTCACCAGGTTTTCACGAACACCTCAAATAACTGAAGTCCAGGCTGAAAGTAAAAAGTCCACAAGTAGACTTATGATGCTGAGACAACTCTGTTTACTAGAAGTACAAAGATATTTTCTCAAGTAGTGACAATCATGACTAGACAACAATTGTAACTGATCTAAGGCATCACAGGAATTCTTAGCAAACATACAGGAATTTAAACGGCTTTTGTAGGACTTTGTCAATCCTCAAACAGATTTTCAGTCTATTGGGATTTTCATGTTTCATAATTGTAAAGAAGGCCGGCAGTCAATGCTATTGCTGTGACAGCAGTCATGCTTTGACAGCATAACTGTTCTCTACATCAGATCCAACAGCAGGCTACTTCCAAGTGGAAGTGAGCAAAATAATAGGAAAACCTTTTGCTCCATGCACTTGCCCAGCCACTGTTCAAAGACAAAAAAAGAGTAATTTAAGTCCAATAAACCTTTGATTTATTCTTAATTTCACAATACTTTTCTGTTAAATTCTAAAAAAAAAAAAAAAAAGGGAGAAATCTTCTCTCATCATGCACAATAATATGAGAGGACAATTGTGAACTTTATTTCCATTGTGCAAGATACATTAATTTTGGGTCTAAATAAGAGTTGCATTCATATGTAATTTGGAGCTAATATATTTGCAGCACATTCCATGTAGCCAGAGAATGCACAGATGTTACAGCTGTTTGAACAATTCAGAGGTATTTATACTCCAAGAGCACCACATTTCTGTAAAAAAAATCTGTCTAATGGCTTTCCTAATACTATAAATTGCAGGGACTGAGAAAAATAAAGATAAATAGTTTTCAAAAACATTGTGTAATTCAATCAAGTTATATGGAAATATAATTATGCAACTAAACAGAAAGCACATAATTATTCATCAGAAGTCTGAAATCAGGTAATGAGAATGTGATGGCTTTATAATTAGTTCTATAGAGTGAATATTTAATGTGATTTAATCAGTTTTGACCATGATATCATATTAATTTAGCATAATGAGATGAACTTTCTGCGCATTAACCAAAGTATTTTCTGTCTGCATTGAGCATAAATATTTTAGTCCTAAACCCTACACTGTAAAATCAAATAGTATACTTCACTAGAAAAATTGTATTATGTTAACTTAAATCTGACAAAAATATTGAGTTTACTAAGATTAGTTAATTATTGGTAAAATGTTAAAATAAATATTTGAGATTACTAATAAAAATTTGTTTGTTAGTTATAATCATAATGTTTACTTGAATTAATATTACTTTGCAGAACATGTTAGAAACTTTTATACTTGTCTTTACATAAACATCTTTTAGACCGTTTGTAGCTTTGAACACCTTGTGTTGGAAACCAACATCTAAAATGTTATTTTGCACTTTAGATCTGTAAAATTGGATTGCCGGTTAATTTTTTAAAAATGCTTTCTTTTTGTTAATTTGATTACTCGGTCTTGATAATGTGGGACCTGGCAGTGTAACTTAACTCGTCCATAATTTTCATCGTGATGTGGAGCGGGAATGGGGAAGGAAGAAAAAAAATCACTCTACACGTTTGAAATTTTCAGGACCAAGGAAGAATGCTTGATGCATTTCTGCATCAAGTTGATTTAAAGGTAAACCTTTTTAAAGTTGTCTTTATTGTATAGTCTGTGTATGATCGTTAACCTCATTTCTCTGTCTTAGTCATCTGATGTAACTTGTGTGTGCACTGCAGTACTTCATGGCCTTCCAATCCTCCTGGGAGATGATTCTGTGGAATTTTTCAGGACATGCTTTGTAAGTAATGTTGGTGTTTACTTTTTTATAATTTGTGCTAATGCTAAATTGTGTATTAGGGTCCATTAGAATATAGATCAGATGAAGAGTACACAGTAGTTATTTGTCTCTTGACCTAGCCAGCATCTCAGCGATCACTTTCAATGTCCAGAAATGTAGGGAAGACATTACTAAATTAGTCTTTGTGATCCTAGTCATTAAAATGTAATTTGATAAAGTGACAATAATACTAACAGTGGAGGCTAACACAGAAAAGTATAAACTGTTGAATAAAGTTTGTTCTTTTGCAAGCAAAGTATTCCTTTGACTTCAAGATTACATTTGAACAACTATGATCACATGGCCTGTTTTAGCAATGTCTTTACCATCTATCTGGATGTTGAAAGGGAAAATGATAATGTCCAAAACTGGGCAGGGAAGCTCAAGATATCATAATTGGTATCTTGTGTAAAACAATATGCCAGATTTTACATTTTACAACAAAATGTTTTACCTTTAAAACAAGATCACACTTTCTTATGCTTTGTGCTTACACAGGACAGAAATTATCACTTGTTACTTTTCTCTGTTTAGGATTCAGATCTGAATGTAGACCTGAGTGCAGTGGATGTTGGCCTGCTCACAGTTTTACCAGAAGACATGCCTGCCCAAAATCCACATCCCTCAATTTCGACTAATTAAAGGCAATCATTTTCGAGAGAAAAATTGTGGTGGGTGATGTCCCAAACTTGCCACATGCTGTGTTTTTCTGCATGTTGCCTTTTTTGAAAAAGTGCTGCTTTTGCAGTTATTTGATGTCTAGTGGCAGTTATTGATTAGTCAAGGTCCCCATGCTGTTTAGATAGAAGTATATATTTATACTATATATATTTAATATTTCTACTGCATTGTTTTTAAAAATCTGTGTTGTTTATTAATTGTTTATTTAAAAAAAATTCAGAGTTTTAGATTTGTGTTGAGTGTCTTTTGTATTTTCTGTTAGCAGTACTTAAAAAACGTTCACTTTACCTTAAAAACCTTTGGAAACTGATTGCACATAGTTTTTATGTTGTCAGTATTAAAATGGAATATTAACTTAATATAGTAGGCTTACTTAATTTTTTTCTGTAATATTAATAAGTATTATATATTGAATATTAATAAACATTTAAAAGTAAATTAACTTAAATTATACTTACTTGATATTTATTAATAGATTTACATAGAAATAATAAATTCAGCTTACCTGTAGCTAATTATTTACCTAACTTAGATTTTTGGCTTAAGTTTACTTTGAAAAAATAAGGCAATCGGGTTCCAACGTTTTTTTTAAATAAACTGAACTAATTCGAATTTACAGTGTATAATGAAAGTGGAAGTAGGAGCATGATCAAGTGCTGATTTGAGAATGAGATGGTTTTGAGATGTCCGAGCCTGCCTCTCATCTTTGCAATTCACTCTAAATAAAGTAGTGTTACACTGGTACTAAAACCCAGGAAGTGAGGAAGAGCCCTCCACATGAGGCCATCAGAGTCCTCAACATCGGGCTCTGATTCAGAATATTGCAAAGATGGAGAAGGAAGAAAGAGAAATTCACCATGTTCTTTACCTGGGAAAAAAACTCCACATAAGATTTGTTTGCTACAGTTACATGAACATTAATTCTGACTGTATAATATGGGAACGTCCAGTGTTTCAGTTCTCATACTGGTGGTTTGGTTTAGCTCAGTCAATGGGTGTCTACATTTGACAAACAATCCCAATGCCCCACATTGACGAGTTGTTCAGCATTGGTTTTATTTGACACTGGATTTGACAAAAGGGATATTGGCAGACCACTTTGACCCCAATATCTTGTAAGAAATTTGCCTTTTTTTTTAAATCCATGTCCTTATTGCATGCACCTGTTTTTGTTTAATTAGTTTGAGTATTTAAATGCTTGCATTTCTTTTTTTTAGCACAAAGACATTTTCAATGTTTCATGTTTATGTTCCATGTTGTGATTCTCTGGTCCTTGATCTCATTCTCATACTTTGTGTATTTTGGATTTATCCTATATTGTTGTTTGTTAGTCGCCTGACCTCTGCCTGTTTACTGTCCATGTCCTTAAATCAGGTTGTTGGCTTTGACAACCTGCTTCTCTTAATACAACACAATGTTATCATTCCTTTGCACCTGATTAAAAAGCTGAGCTTGTTGGAACTGAACATGTCCATCTGCAACTGGATCCTGGACTGGTCTGGATTGGGAACAACTCCAGCAACCACACTGAGCACTGCCCCCCTAAAGATGTGTGCTCAGTTTACTGTTGTACACTCTGTTGACTTTACACTGTAAACTAATGCACAGCTCAATTCATATCATCAAATTTGTTTATGACCTGAATATGCTGTTGAGATACCTTTACCTCTTTGGCCATATTTCCAGTTTTTAATTCAATTCAGTTTTTATGTTTTGTGTTTTTTAACAATAGACATTGTCCCAAAGCAGCTTTACAGAGCTGTTGTAGTTTACTGTTAATATAATTATAGTCCAAATACACCCCCATAGTTAGTACCTCATTAACCTCTTTGACCATTAGGCTGCAATTAGGAACACAGCTTTCGACTGCCGAGTTTTGATGAACCACACCCTTTTGTTTACTCAAGCTTTGGTATATGTTTCTATAAAGTTGTTACTGAATGTATATAACAAAACAGCTATTTTCAGTTTAATACTAAACATATAACTGAGTTGTGTTTGCAACCAACGGAGATTTCATCAACTTAGAGGAGTACATGTCAACAGTGACCAGCTACATCGGAAAGTGCATTGATGTCTCCAAAACCATCATTACACATGTGAGAATTGTTAAATATCCTTGAGCATTAGTTAAGCATTAGTCATAATAATAATACTTGTGTGACATAGAACATGTCTATCTTTGTCTTCTTCTGTTTCACACCCAAAACTGTAGCCTTCTGATATGTGTTAATCTGCACGTACCCCCTGGGTGGTTCCTGTTTCTTGTGGCTTCTTCTAACGTATAACATCACCCTATATGTAGTTGTCATGTTCAACCTTCTCTTCTGTTCATACGCACACTGACTTTCCCTCCCCCCTTTGTTGTGGTCTATATTCATGTATGACACAAAGCTTTGGAACTTTTCCCTGAAAGGCTGAATCCTGTCTAGTCGACAGAACGGAATCCTGTCCAGGCGGCAGAGGATAGAAATAATTCCTTACGCGCTCCAACCAGAAGCCGTGGATGACCGCCAAGGTGCATGCGCTGCTAAAAACAAGAGACTCCGCTCTCAGAGCAGAGGACAAGACAGCAAGGGCCATCAGAGAGGCAAAGCAAGCACATGCCAAGAGAATCCACAGCCACTTCTAGGACAGCGGAGACACCTAGCGCATTGTGGCAGGGCATCTAGGCGATCACTAACTACAAGACATCACCTGCTTGTGACCATGACGCCTCCCTCCCAGATGCGCTAAACGACTTCTACTCCCGGTTCGAGGTGCAGAACAACATGGTGGCGAGGAATACCATCCCTCCCCCCAGTGACCAGGTGCTTTGTCTAACCACAGCTGAAGTGAAAAAAACTTTATGCAGAGTTAACCAATGGAAGTCTGCTGAACCAGACAACATTCCCTGCAGAGTGCTCAGGGAATGTGCACAACAGCTAGCGGAGGTCTTCACCGACATCTTTAACATCTTCCTGAGCAGTGCCATTGCTCTCAAGTGCCTCAAGATGTCGACCATCGTTCCCGTGCCGAACAAGTCTACTGTCTCCTGCCTCAATGAATATCGTCCCATCACACTCACACACATCGTGATGAAGTGCTTCTAGAGGCTAGTCATGAGGCACATCAAGACCCAGCTTCCACAAGCACTGGACCCCATGCAGTCCGCGTATCGACCAAACCAGTCCATGACATCTCTATGACCCTTCATCTGACCCTCACCCACATAGACAACAAGGACACTTATGTACAGATGCTGTTCATATACATCAGCTCAGCTCAGCATTCAACACGATCATCCCTCAGCACCTTATTGAGAAGCTGAACCTACTGGGCCTGAACACCTCGCTCTATAACTGGATCCTGGACTTCCTATATAAATATATAAATATAACATGCAATAAATAATATTATTTTTTCTTTCAATGATTTTTGTATATATATTTTTCCATTGATTGTCACTAGCTTTTATGTTCAATTGTTTTGCAGTTTAAAGGAAAGCAAGAGGGTGAACTTTAGCCTGTATTTTGATTTCATTTCATGAATAAAAATAGAAGGTGAACATTGTGTTTTAAGGATCCCACTGTATATATCTTGTGTTTTGATTATCTTATGTTAACACTAAAAGTGGCATTAAAAGATAAAAAAATCCCTAAAATGGCTGAAAGAAAATAAGGGAGGTCAGAGTTATTATTATTTGAGGGGAGGTGGTAGCTCAGTGATTAAGGCATTGGACTTGGGTTTGGAAGGTCACAAGTTCAAATCCCACCGCCACTGCTGGACCCTTGAGTAAGGCCCTAACCTGACCTGTTCAGTTGTAAGTCGCTCTGGATAAGGGTGTCTGCCAAATGCCATAAATGTAAATTTGAAATTATGATAGTTTCATGGATGATTTGGTAGCAGATTCTATTGTAAACTCAATCATGTAAACCCTCATATTTTGAATGGACAGTATGTTCAGTGAATTGTCTACATAGTCTATAGGTGTGTATTATGGGCAAGTTTTATTGTAAATTTATTTTGCAAAAATTGGTTCACACAGTTCTGCACATATATAGATTGTAATCACTGAAACAAAATTTGTATTATCTACTGCGCATGACTTTTCTTTTGCAGGAAATAAAATATATTATTTTTCATTATGTTATTGTGCGTATTGTTACAGAAGTGCCTTTATGCAGCCCAAGGTATATAATGCTTTCGGTGCAACCAGGGCCTGATTTGATTTCAGACCATTAAGCTTGTGGTCATGATCTGGTTATAGTGCATTGAAGTCTACATCCCTAGAATTTGCTGCAATCAGTAAGCTATTTATAGCCACCATCTCTCGACAATAACCACCAGGAGTTGAATGACAGAAGGAAATACTGGATATGGGTAATTCTGGTTAAATGAAATTTTGGTTACTTTTCATGTAATGAAATAAAATATCTTGAACATCTCGCTTTTTTTAAGCCAATTGTTTAACACTAATATTTTTAAAGAATTTGGATGAATTAGAGACTTTATTTATATCTTTATTAACAGTATGGTTTTGATATAATGGGAGCCATTAGTTTCACCACTCAACTGCTAACCCATGTAATCACCATTTTTGAGACTGTAGATATGTACAAAAAACAATCTGAGCATTAAGATAAGTTTGAAAAAAGAAAAGTGTGAAACTGTGAGGTTTGAGTTGTGACATTGTCAGGGATCCACCAGCCACACCTTCACTTATCACTCCAAGCCAGTCTCCCACTTACTAAGCAGCTACACCTGGCCCTCATCAGCTCCCATGCTATATAACCTCCGTCCCTCCACCAGCTCATTGTCCGTTCTACAGCTTAGGCGATAGAACACTGTCGGACTACTTTGCATTGTTTATTTGTTTTGCTTCTGCCTGATCACCGCTCTTACCTGGTTTAGCAAACCTGGGGTTTCCTTTTTTTGTGCTTTGCCCTGTGCTTTTCTCATTAAAAGCCTAGTGGAATCTACTTCGGTTTCCGGCACGTTCTTTGCCTGACAGAAGAACGGACCTCTCACAAACCGAGGGGCACCTAACACGGAAGAAAAGAAACCGCGTTACCTCAGCATGGAGGACCAGCTCGCTGCCGCGTCCGGGTCAGCGGAGGACCAGCCCGTTGCCACGTCCGAGTTTGTGAGGGAGCTCACCGCCGCGCTTCGAGAGGCTTTCCGGCCGGAAGCCGCGCACCAAACCCCTCCGTTATCTGGCAGCCCGATGGCTCTCCCAGTGTCTTTTTCCGGAAATGCGGCGGAATGTCAGGGATTCCTGCTCCAGGTGGCCATCTACATCGAGATGCGACCACAATGTTTTCCTAGCGAACGAGCAAAGGTGGCGTTTCTGATTTCGCTGCTCACCGGAAGAGCGCTAGCGTGGGCAAGAGCGCTCTGGAGCGCAGTGAGCCCGGCCCTGACGTCATACGCCGCGTTCTTGAGTCATTTCGCCAAGGTATTTAGCACCGCCCCCGGGGATACCTCAACCGCTGATCAGCTGCTCGATCTCCACCAGGGGACAGACAGCGTTTTGAGTTACAGCCTCCGCTTCCGCATTCTGGCGGCATCTGCTGGTTGGGATGAGAAAGCGCTGTTGGCTGTATACCGCAGAGGCCTAAATCAGGAGCTCCAGCTGCCGATGGCCACTTATGATGACTCTCTGGGGCTTGAGGCTTTTATTCAGAGATCCATCCGAGTCTCTCAACACCTGGCAGCCTGCAAATCCCCCGAGGTCGAACCAGCACAGGCTATGGCAGTACCAACAACTTCAGAACCAGAACCAATGCAACTCGGGTCACAGCGGCTGTCTCAGCAAGAAAGGGAGCGCCGGTGGGCGGCTGGAGCTTGCCTCTACTGTGGAGAGAGAGGACATCGCGTGGCCCAATGCCCAGTGAGGCCTCCTCGTTGGAAGGTGAGTACTGTCACCCTTTCTTCTGACATTACTCACCTGTCTACGCTCAGGGTCACCTTAGTAACCCCTGCTCTCTCTCTATCGGTTTCTGCCCTAGTCGACTTAGGATCCGCAGGGAACTTCATCTCCCAGGCGTGTCTAGAACGCCTCCAGCTACGCCGGCAGAGGGGATCCCAGGAACTGGCCGTCCAGACCATCCAGGGACGACCATTAGGGAAGGGCAAGGTGAAGTACTGTGCTCCCCCTATTGTCCTCCAAGTCGGAGTGCTACACCAAGAAGAGATTCAACTGCTCGTACTGGAGGATTCGACAGTGGACGTGATCCTGGGTCGTCCCTGGTTAGCCAAGCACTCCCCCACTTGTTCCTGGGACCCGTGCGACATCCTGGAGTGGAGC
>MU551577.1:2202218-2252099 GCA_024362625.1 Silurus asotus | reverse complement strand
TTTTTAATTCAATTCAATTCAATTCATTTTTATTTGTATAGCGCTTTTAACAATGAACATTGTCTCAAAGCAGCTTTACACAGATAATGTGGTGATTAAATGTAAATATGTTCTTTGTAAGTATGTTTGTCCCTGATGAGCAACTGTGGCAAGGAAAAACTCCCCGAGATGGCACAAGGAAGAAACCTCGAGAGGAACCAGACCCAAGAGGGAACCCATCCTCATCTGGGTTGCATCAAATGTCCATTTGAAGCATATATACAAAGTTGCGGGGTGCAGTGATGATGATCAGAAGCAAACTGCACTCCCGAGTCAGTGCAGCAGAAGTGTGAAGATCCACGGAGGGAAGAGGGGCAGGAACAGTGGTCACTGGAGCCTCAGGAGCATGTTTTAACTCGACCGAGAGAGAGAGAGAGAGAGAGAGAGAGAGAGAGAGAGAGAGAAGGATATGGATTATTAAGTGTATCTATTGGTGTATGAAAGTTTTTGTCACTGTGCAGTTTGGACTCCGGCAAGACTCGCTATGGCAGCATAACTAGAAGGGAGAACCAGAAGGTAACACAGACATGAGGGATCTCTGGGATAAGAGACGACCCACCACACCACCGTCAACAAACCCGAGTGAACGTGTGAATGTGAGGGGACGACAGCATACAAGTATACCAGTTCACCAAACACTCTATATCCATGCTCCTTCCAGATCTGTGCCTTTACCTAAGAAAAAATCTACTGATAAAAGACTTGACTAAATAAATAAGTTTTCAACCTTGACTTGAACACTGAGACTGTGTCTGAGTCCCGAACACTGATTGGAAGGCTGTTCCATAAATGTGGGGCTTTATAAGAGAAAGATCTGCCCCCTGCGGTAGTCTTCATTATTTGAGGAACCAACAGATAGCCAGCACCTTTTGATCTAAGTAGGCGTGGAGGATCATACTGGTACAGAAGTTCACTCAGATACTGCGGTGCGAGACCGTTAAGTGCTTTATACGTCAGTAGTAGTATTTTATAATCAATGCGAGATTTGATTGGGAGCCAGTGTAGGCTGATTAAGACAGGGGTGATGTGGTCGTATTTTCTAGATCTGGTGAGGACTCTTGCTGCTGCATTCTGAACTAACTGAAGCTTATTTATGCACTTACTCGCACACCCAGACAGTAAAGCGTTACAGTAGTCTAATCTAGAAGTAACAAAAGCATGAACTAGTTTTTCTGCATCCTGTAACGACATCATATTTCTAATTTTAGCAATATTTCTAAGGTGAAAGAAGGCGATCCTGGTGATATTATTTACGTGAGACTCAAAGGAAAGACTCGGGTCAATAATCACACCAAGGTCTTTGACAGCCGTACATGCTGAAACAGAAACACCATCCAGAGATGCTACGTAATCCGAAAGTTTGCTTCTAGCTGCATTTGGTCCTAGTAAAAGTACTTCCGTCTTATCTGAGTTGAGCAGAAGAAAGTTATTAAGCATCCACTGTCTAATGTCCTTTACACACTCCTCAACACTGTTTAGTTGATCTCTCTCATCTGGCTTTGCTGAAATATACAGCTGTGTGTCATCAGCGTAGCAATGGAAGCGAATCCCATGTTTATGAATGATTTCACCAAGAGGCAGCAGATATAAAGAGAAAAGCAGTGGGCCTAAGACAGATCCTTGAGGAACACCAAACTTTACCTCATAGAGTGTGGAGAACTCACCATTTACATCCACAAACTGATAGCGATCAGTCAAATAAGACCTGAGCCAAGAGAGAGCTGTTCCCTTTATTCCTACCACGTTCTCAAGTCTAGCAAGCAGTATAGTGTGATCAATGGTGTCAAAAGCTGCACTAAGGTCGAGCAAAACAAGTAAGGAAACAAAACCCTGATCAGAGGCCAATAACAGGTCATTTACCACCTTAACTAGCGCCGTCTCTGTGCTATGATGAGGCCGAAATCCTGACTGATACATTTCAAAAATGTTATTCATAAGTAGGTGTGAGCATAACTGCTGTGCTACAACCTTTTCTAAAATTTTGGATATAAAGGGGAGATTTGATATCGGTCTGTAGTTGGACAACTGACATGGGTCAAGGTCAGGTTTCTTAATAAGGGGGTGGATAACTGCCAGTTTGAAAGATTTAGGTACATAACCAGTGCTAATAGAAGAGTTAATTATTTTTAAAACTGGTTTGATTATCTCTGGAGTTATCTGTTTAAAGAAACTAGTAGGCAAGGGATCGAGAATGCAGGTTGAAGATTTCGATGAGGAGATTAATGAAATTAAGTCATTCTCATGAATAGAAGTGAAGCTTTGTAGTTGATTATCCGTTATAATTACACTGCTGTCTACAGGGTTACTTGTAAAATAATTTGGATTTATATTAACCGTCTGGATTTCTTGCCTGATGTTTTCAATTTTATTATTAAAAAAGTTCATAAAATCATTACTACCTATTGATGGTGTGCATGTGAGTGCAGTGTTTTTATTCCCTGTTAATTTTGCTACCGTGCTGAATAAAAATCTGGGATTATGCTTGTTATTTTCTATGAGGGTGGAGAAATATGCTGATCTAGCAGCACTAAGAGATTTTCTATAATTTAGGAGGCTCTCCTTCCATGCTATTTGAAATACTGTTAATTTTGTTTGACGCCATTTACGTTCTAATTTTCGAGTGGTCTGTTTTAAGGTGCGTGTATGATCAGTATACCACTGTGCTAATTTTTTCTCCCTGATCATTTTGGTCTTAAGGGGAGCTACATCATCTAGAGTGTAACGTAACGTTGTTTCTAGATGTTCAGTGGCCCAATCGAGCTCTGCGGGGTCTGACGGAGATTTATCTAATATCGTAATTTCTGGAAGATTATTAATAAAACGCGCTGCTGTAGCTGACGTGAAAGTACGCTTAACACGGTAACGTGGTGAGGTAGAAATGCAATGACTTAGGCAAATTTTAAACGAGATCAGATAATGGTCTGAGATAGCTTCAGACTGTGGAATTACAACTAAGTTTTTTATTTTTAATCCAAATGTTAACAACAAATCGAGAGTGTGTCCGCCACTATGAGTGGGTCCTATAACATTCTGATTAATTCCAACTGAATCTAGTATGGACACAACTGCTGCTCTTAAGGAGTCTTCCTGATTATCAAAATGAATATTAAAGTCTCCAACAATTAATGCTTTGTCTAAAGAAGTAGCTAAATTTGTAATGAAATCTGCAAATTCTATCAGAAAATCAGAGTAGGGCCCTGGGGGTCTATAAATAATAATTAGAGGAATTAACTGGCTTGACCTGCTTTCGGACACTGAATATTTTATGTTGGTGTAAAGAACTTCAAAAGTTTTACATTTGTGTTTACTCTTTTGTGTGACGTTTAAATTATTATTATAAATAGCTGCGACTCCACCTCCTCTGCCATTTAGACGGGGTTGGTGTAGGTAACTATACCCAGGGGGACTCGCCTCATTTAGTGCTACATATTCATTCGATTTGATCCACGTTTCTGTCAAACACATTATATTAAACTCCTGGTCGGTAATAATTTCGTTTACAGTAAGTGCTTTTGACGTGAGAGATCTAATATTCAACAATCCTATTTTTAGATCAGAGGTGCTGGCTGTGCGTTCAGTCCTATTTAATTTAATGTTAATCAGGTTACTAAAACAGACTTTCTGATAATTCCTATATTTTGGTTTTGCTCGGGGGACAGACACAGTCTCAATATGGTGGATCCTGAGTGACGACTCTGTGCAGCTAGCAGACGGTCGGTTTAGCCTGTCTGTCTGCTCCCTGGCCTTGGCTCTAGACAGTCACTTGTTAACTAGTGCTGTTCTGAGACTATGACCTATACTACAAGAAATGAGAGCAGCACCTTCCCGTGTGGGATGGACACCGTCCCGCCCTAACAGGCCAGCCTTGCCCTCAAAAATGCTCCAATTATTAATGAAGCCCACATTGTTTTTGGAGCACCACTCGGACATCCAGCAGTTCAGCGACCATAACCTGCTGTAGGCTACATCGCCACGTCGCATTGGGATGGGGCCAGAGCATACTACAGCATCGGACATTGCCTTCGCTAATTTACACACCTCTATAACATTACTCTTAGTAACCTCTGACTGTCGAAGGCGTATATCATTAGCTCCTGTGTGAAAAACTATCTTAGAGAACCTGTGCTTTCCTAAGAATCTAAGCTGACCTGCTATGTCCGGCGCCCTGGCTCCCGGTATACACATAACCTGTGCTGCTGGTGCCCCTAAGGGTCTAGCTAATTTCACGTGCCTCAGAATAGAGTCTCCTAAAACCAGAGCTCTTTCAGGTTTCTCAGCGGGTGCTTCACTGAGGAGAGCAAACCTGTTGGACACGCGAAGCGGAGAGGAATGGTGCTCCCGTGGGCAAGCCTTAGCGTTAGCTTTGGCTTTGCGAGTATGCCGCCGAGTCGTCACCCATTCGCCCCGCTGCGAGGGCTCTAATGCCGGAGTCGGGGGAATAGTACCTTCACCTAGGGCATCCAGACTTTCCCCTGCAGAACCTGGACTGCTCTCACACTCACTACTTCTCTCTAGTCTCTGGATGCGCTCCTCTAATGCTAAGATCTTCTCTGTCAAAGAGCAAACTAGCTTACACTTCTCACAGATAAAATTATCGCTAACAACGGAGAGAGACTGACTAAACATGTCACACTTCACACACTGAATGAACTGGATGTTCGCCATAATAGAGAAATTACGTACCTTAATGTGATTACTGTAGTGCGTGTTCGTGGTTCTGGTAAATGTCCTCCGCTCACTGCTTTCAAACCCTCAGACAGGACAAAAAGTGCTCTTCCGACAGCAAAAATAGTCGAGACGGAGCCAACGGAAAGTGAAGGATGCAGGATATCAAAACGATATTTTGATATTTTAAAGCGAGAAAAGTCATACCCGCTCCCCCTGGTCCCAGCGGCCTTGGAAGAACTACGTGAGGCTCGTGTCTTTACCAAGCTGGACCTCCAAAGCGCATACAACCTGGTGCACATCCGCGAAGGGGACGAGTTTATTACTCCCTCTGATCATTATGAGTATCGGGTCATGCCGTATGGCCTTTCCATTGCTCCGGCGGTCTTACAGAACTGTATGAATGAGGTTTTCCGTCCCTTCCTCCATCGGTTTGTAATTGTTTACATCGACGACATCCTGATCTACTCCAGGACGCTGCAAGAACACCACAAGCACGTCACCCAGGTCCTAGACCGGCTGCGAGAACACCGACTGTTTCTTAACCTTCCCAAGTGTGAATTCCATCGCTCGGAGATACAGTTCCTGGGTTACAACATCAATGCAGCAGGCATCAGGATGGACGAAAGGAAGGTGATGGCCGTACGGGATTGGCCCGTTCCCACCTCAATCAAGGAACTCCAGAGGTTTCTTGGCTTCGCCAACTTCTACCGCCGGTTCATTGGAGGTTTCAGCCTGGTTTCCTGCGAGGAAAAGCCAAGACTCTCTCCTGGACCCCGGAAGCACAAAGGGCTTTCGAGGAGCTACGCACGAGTTTCTGTACCGCTCCGCTTCTCCATCATCCTGACCCCCAGCTCCCGTTTGTTGTCGAGGTGGACGCATCTTCCACGGGCGTAGGGGCCACCCTCTCCCAGCATTCAGGGAATCCCCCTCGACTCCATCCCTGCGCCTACTTCTCAAAAAAGCTGTCTCCAGCGGAACAGAATTACGACATCGGCAACCGGGAACCTAGCCATCAAACTAGTCCTGGAGGAGTGGAGACACTGGCTGGAGGGGGCTGTCCATCCTTTTATAGTCATCACGGATCACAAGAACCTTCAGTACCTCCGTGAGGCCAAGCGCCTAAATCCTCGCCAGGCACGGTGGGCTCTCTTTTTTACCCGGTTCAATTTCAGCATCACCTATCGGCCAGGATCAAAGAACGGCAAGGCCGATGCTCTCTCCAGGGTGTATGGACCTGAGGAACCCACTGAGCCTGGGCCTATCTTGCCTCCGACGATCATTCTGAGCCCGATCATATGGGAGCTAGATGAGAACATCTGCAGGGCCACACTAGGAGAACAGACGCCCCCTGGTTGTCCCGAGGACCGGACCTTTGTTCCTCCAGAGTGTCGACAGGCCTTACTTAGAGCAGTCCACGAAGTCCCAGGTTCAGGGCACCCAGGCAGGAGGCAGACCCTGCGTCTGGTTCAGGGACGATACTGGTGGCCAGGTATGAGCAACACAGTGGCCGAGTTCGTCCGAGGCTGCAACATCTGTGCCATCTCAAAAACTCCCCGACATCTACCAATGGGCAAACTCATCTCCCTGCCTACTCCACAAAGGCCATGGTCTCATATCGGCATAGACTTCGTCACAGACCTGCCACGGTCGGAGGGTTTCACTTGCGTTCTCGTGGTCGTTGAACGGTTCTCCAAGGCCTGCCGCTTTGTCCCTCTCCGAGGCCTCCCCACAGCTCTGGAAACCGCAGAGGCGCTCTTCCATCACGTCTTCCGCAACTACGGCCTCCCTGAGGAGATAGTGTCTGACCGGGGCTCTCAGTTCACCTCACATGTCTGGAGGGCGTTTTTCCGGCTACTGGGAGTCACCGTCAACCTGTCGTCCGGTTACCACCCCCAGTCGAACGGCCAGACCTAACGGAAGATCCAAGAGCTGGGGAGGTACCTGAGGTCATATTGCCATCAGGACCAGGAGGAGTGGCGCCGGTTCCTGCCCTGGGCGGAGTATGCCCAAAACTCGTTGTGCCAAGACACCACAGGTCTCACAACTTTTCAATGCGTGTTGGGGTTCCAACCCCCACTGTTTCCCTGGTCCGACGAGCCCTCCAACGTGCCCGCTGTGGACCACTGGTTTCGGGAGAGCGTCCGGACATGGGATGCTGCACACACTCAGCTGCGCAGGGCAGTGAGGGAAACCCACCTTCCACGTGTCACTTCTCAAGCCACACCATCCACCGACTGCCCAATGCCCCAGCGAGGTCAGGCCCCCTCCGCCTGAAGTATTGGAACAACCCTTGGTCTATACGGTACGGGAGTTGCTGGACTCTCGTCGTCGAGGCAGGGTGCTGGAATACCTCGTGGACTGGGAGGGCTACGGCCCTGAGGAACGGTCATGAGTGGCGAGGCTGAACATCCTGGATCCAGCACTCCTAAAGGAGTTCCACGCCGCTCATCCGCTTCGGCCAGTGCCCCGGGGTAGGGGTCGACCCAGGCGCAGGGTTAGGGCGTCGGGAGCCGCCCCTGGGGGAGGGGGTACTGTAAGGGATCCACCAGCCACACCTTCACTTATCACTCCAAGCCACTCTCCCACTCACTAAGCAGCTACACCTGGCCCTCATCAGCTCCCATGCTATATAACCTCCGTCCCTCCACCAGCTCATTGTCCGTTCTACAGCTTGGGCGATAGAACACTGTCGGACTACTTTGCATTGTTTATTTGTTTTGTTTTTTCATTAAAAGCCTTGTGGAATCTACTTCGGTTTCCGGCACGTTCTTTGCCTGACAGACATAAATACAGTGCTAATTGCTGCAACAGTGACTGTGAAACAGTTGCAAAGAAAATTACATGACATTGTTAGTTAAGGGCGAGAGTCTGTTGGACAGTGTAGTCCATGGACATAATCCTGCAAGAGCCCTCCCTCTATTGCACAGTTTACAATGCAGGGTAGGGTGGCCTGGCCAGCCAGATTGATGCACCCCCATTTGTGTTGGTCCATGGAAGCACTGCTTATTATTGAGTCAGTAGGAATTGTCTCCTTCTAATTGACCCAATAACATTTTTATTTTTTTTCTCACCCTTGGAGCAACTCTTGGCTAAGCCTAATTTTAAACACACATAGATGAAGTGTTTGGGAAAGGGTGATCTATATTCGATAGTGATGGCTGGTTCGTGAAAGAATCGTTCATTATAACGGTTTTTTTTTTTTAGTGAACTGGTCGAACCGGTTCACCAAATCGGACTGAATCGGTCAAAACAGTTCGCGTCTCAAATCAGCACTAATCAACAAAATTACTCACGTTACTTACTTTTGAATGTGTATGACCGTCTATCCGACTTAAAATAAATCAATATCCATGCTTCTCTAGTTTCTCCAATAGTACACACATTAAACTGAAACATGCTGCTGAACAAGTGATCATCACTGAGCATGCGCATACCTGTCTATTACGAGCAGCACACATACTTCTGTTCTCGAGTCTCCAGTACTGGATCAACAACCATCCTTTCCGACACCTCCGACATACTACTGATACCAACGAATTGTTGATACTGAGCATGCGTGACCTACTGAGCAGTACGCGTGCTGCTGTATCAAGAACTGTTTCTTTCGGACACGTCCGTCATACTACTGATACCCGGGAATTTTTGATACTGAGCATGCACGACCTACCGAGCAGTATGCGTGCTGTCTGACATTAATACACACACACACACACACACACACACTTACACTTTTTGGACTACGAATCAGATGCCTTCGACATACTGTAAAGGCTGGTGCTGCACTGCTGATATATGAGCACAGGTGAACTGAGGACTTAAATGAAAAGTAAGTTTATTTACTAAAAACTTAAAACATCCATGTTTTGCACATCAGTGCCTGTATTGGGTGATTTAGTGCAAAACGTAAATGTAAGGAACATTTCTAAGATGATGATGATGATTTAATTTAAACAGATAAGCTATATGCCCTCATGCCATAGACATGACTTTAATTAAATGTGTTTAGTGTGTATGTTCATCCACCGAGATGGAATTTGGATATGCATGACGTCCTGACGTAAGGACGTAAAAGAACTGGTAAACCATTTTTTTTTTACCGGTTCTTTGAAACGAACTGTCCGAAAGAACTGATTCGCAAAAAAGAATCGGACTTCCCATCACTAATATTCGACTTACCCTCACCAACTTTGGAAGTTGCTCTATCTCCAAGCTCTTCTGAAGACTAAGTAAGCAAGTGTGTTAGTAGATGTTACCTGCAAAACAGTAAAAGTATATAATGTATCAGTTTCCCTACTATGAAATATGTTGTCCATTACATTTAGTTAAACTTAGAGGCTTGCTGTTTTTAAAATTAACCCTAGTCCTTTTTAAACCACATTTATTTTACCTTACTGCAAGAAAAAAAAAAAGAATAAACCTACAACAACTGTAGAAATACCATTTTGTATCATCATACTATGATTAGTTACAGCCCACTAATTTGATTATTGCAAATGTTCTGATATTTATTGTAAAATGACTTCTCTCTGTTTGTATTACTCTCTGCTATATAATATTACAAATCCAGTAGTGGTTTATGTAATGAAAAAATTTAAATACTCACTGTATGTGCTTGGAATTACAATGCAATGCTTTATCCACCTGTGCCCTCCTTGGAATTAGTTTCATTGTCAGATCAAAAATACATCAGAATCAGAATCAGGTTTATTGGCCAAGTGTGTTGACATACACAAGGAATTTGGTTCCAGCTGTTAGTTACTCTCAAAAGTACAGACATAAAAAAAAACCTATACATGACAAAAACAGACACGACAAGACAAAAACAGACTATACAAGACAATGCAGACGGTACATTTGCGGCATTTGGCAGACGCCCTTATCCAGAGCAAATTACAACTGAGCAGGGGAGGGTTTTAGGGCTTTTTGCTCAAGGGCCCAGCAGTGGCAACTTGGTGGTGGTGGGATTTGAACCTGTGATCTTCTGATACAAAGCCGAATGCCTTAACCACTGAGCTACCACCTCCCTCAATCACTCAGTATAGACAGTGTGGGTAATAAATAGGGATACAGATCAGTAACGTACATAAAGTGTGGGAGTGCATGGTAGTTCAAATGACAGTATTGTGTGCCAGGTATGATTAGAGAGTTTACTATAAAACTTTGTACAGTATATAGCAGCAAAAGTGTGTGCAACATATACAGATAATGTGATGACTGACAGTTCTGTGCAGTACTCATAGATGTGAAGCAAGGAATATAATTATGGTCAGTTGTTAGTGAGGGTAATTGCTTGGGGAAAGAAACTGTTCCTGTGTCTGGCAGTTTTAGTGAACAAAGTTCTGTAGCGCCTGCCAGAAGGGAGGAGCTGAAAGATGTTGTGTCCAGGGTGTGAAGGGTCATAATATTAAGTTAAACTGTCTCTGTAATGTAAGTAAGGCACTCTATTATTATTGTATAATAAACATCAACATTTCAGTATGGTGACTCTGGTCTGGCCTGATGGTTGAACTGGTGGCATTTAAACATAAACCTTTGAAAGTAATTTAGAATCTCAATTTCAAAAATGTTGGGACTCTATGTGTAAAATATAAATTAAATTTTCTTTGGGCCAAAGTTAATTTAAAATTGGCTGAGGCAACGTAAAATTTGTCCTGCATACAGACTAATAAAAATTGTAATAAAAAAATAAAAAATTTTGCATCCTTGGATTTAAGGGGAGAGGGACCTTGCAGACTTATCAGCGCTAAATTCAAAATACTGCATTGCTGGTGGTATTGGGGTGCATTAGTGTCAATGGAATGGGCAGCTTTTACATCTGTAAATGCATCAATGATGAAAGGTATATAAAAATTGTATAACATATACTTCCAACCAGACATCTTTTACATGGAATGCCTTGAATTTAGCAGCATGAGAATCCTAAATCGCAAACTGTAACTTTTACAACAAAATGGCTTCGTAGTAGCAGAGTCTGGTTGCTGAACTAGCTGGCATGCAGTCCAGAAAATTCACCAATTAAAAACACATCCTGAAGCAGTATATAAAAGGCCCAACACTGTTGAGCATCTAGAATTATCTAACAGACACAAATGGAACAATTCTTTCTCAAAATTGTATACAGACACTTCTCACATGTGTAAAGGATGCTACATAGTAGTAAATACATTATGGACTTTTTTAAAACATGTTAGTGTCCATCAAAATAAAAACTGCCTTATTAAGAAAAAAAAAGAGTACACTACAAAATATATATAAGATTGCACAAAAATTAGAATGAATTCCCAGTAGATCCACTGCCAATTACAATCAACTTAAGAAACAGTAATAATCTATGTATAAGGAATGGGTGATGAAACCTGGACCTTGTGGTGGACAGAAAAGCAAGGTAGGCCATCAGGACTGCAAGAAAGAACACAGAGGCAAGGTTGTGTCAAACTTTTCCAAATCTCACCTAATGGAATGGTTTGTGCTCTACAAAGGGGATGGATTCCATGGGGAACTATCTGCCTCACTACCTGATGAGCTAAATACCTTCTTTGCTAGGGTTGAAGAAAACAACACCTTTCTTGCAGTAAAACTTCTGAAAGAGTGCAACAGCTGCATAAACATCTCAAGCCATAAAATGAAATCAGATAATGCAGAATGTCAACCCACACAAGGCACTAGGTCTGGAAATCTATGGCTATGGCAGTGTCAACAAATCCATGTGCAAGCCATCTTTTCACAGACTTATTACATTTTTATTTAAGACTGTCTGTAATTTTAAAGAGTTCAAGAAGTCCGCCATTGTCCTTGTCTCAAAGATGCCTGCTCTCAATTGTCTGAATAACTACCTCCCTGTGGCAATGACATCTACAATCTGCTTTTATCGGCTAGTCAATTCTATTACTTTTTTCCAGTTACTATGGACTTTCTTCAATTTGCATACCATAAAAACAGATTGACGATGATAATATTCATCTCGAAATGCACAGTTTAACACCAGCATTACAGCCAAACCCATTGCAAATCTGAACATTCATCTGGGCAATTGGATTTTGGACTTTCTGACAAGCAGACACAAAGTGGTAAAAAAAATAAAATCTATAACCGTATATCCTCCACACTTTCTCTGAGCACAGGATCTCCACACGGATGCATTGTTAGTCTCCCCATGCATTCCTTGTTCAGTCATGACTGCATCACCAAACCGAGCTCCAAAATCAGTCCAAGTTTGTTGACAACACTAGCATCCTGTGCTCATCATCAATGAAGATGTTTGAAGTCAGATGTGTATCAAAGGGCTGCAATGACAGCCATTGACTTAACATCAGCAAAAAGAAGAAGATAAATAATGGACTGCAGTAGGCTGCTTGAGAATGGACATGCTCCCTTAAAAATTGGTGGGGCTGCCATAGAATAAGCTTACCAATAATATGATCTGGTTCATTCACACTGAGAGAGTGATGAATTCTTCAACTCAACTTCATGTGGAGGTTCAGGAAGTTTGGTCTCCCACCTCCTCCAACCCAAAAGTATGACCAACTTACAAAAATGTTCCATAGAGATAATCCTGTCTGAGTGCATGACTGTCTTGTTTGGCAGCTGCTTCCTCCTCATTATTGGCAACAAACTCCCAGTTTTAAAAGACATTCTCAATACATCATGTCTAAGGAGTGCTTACAATATCTTGACAGACCACAGTCTACCAGTATACAGATTGTTTACCAGGCTGCCATCAGAGATTCAGTACCACGGCAGTCAAACCCAAAACAGGATGGTGAATAATAGTTTCTACCTGTGGGCTTTCAGAATCCTGAATAAAACTGTAATCCTCTCATTGCTCCTTCTTCTCCTTTTTCACACTTTCACAAATGGCTTCACTTTTTCCTACACACTGGTAACCTCACTGACAGCTCAAGGACAAACATGGACAATCTCTTCACATTTTACTGTCACCTTTGGGCATGTTGTAATATTTTTACTTACTGCCACTTACTGTCACAAGGACTAAGTCCTGTCTTTGTGCAATATATTGACATATTAATCATATACTTTATTTTACACACTTCACATAATATTACATCTTTCTTTTTACTTTCTATATTTGTAAATGTTACTTGTTCTACTTTCTCTGGATGTCTACATAAGTTTACTTAGGTGCTACAACTGCACATAGCTACTATTTATCTTATTACATTTTGCTTTCTTGTTTTAATACTGTGACTGCACATATTACAGTGTTTATAGTTTCTATGATCTGCACTTTACCCGCTGTACATACAAATTAGGCATAATAGACAAAATAAGACTAACTAAGACAAACTTTGTATTTGTATTGTAACAATTAACTACGTTATTATGATTTTTCACTGAATGTATGTAAGAAAAGCCATTTAAATTAGTAACCTAGTAGTAGCCATGGGTTAGTGATTGTGAAACATCTACATTTTTGAGTATGCACTTCAAAAATAAAATTTATGTTTTGATGCATAACATAACTAATAGATAACAGATGAATTCCCACATCATCATCATCTTCTTTCAGCTGCATTACGTTTTGCCACAGCAGATCATCCATCTCTATATCACTCTATCCTCTACATCTGCCTCTTTCAAACTAACAACCTGCATGTCTTCCCTCACCATACACATAAAACTCCTCCTTGGTCTTCCTCTTTTCCTCCTACCTGACGGCTTAATCCTCAGCAGTCTTCGATAAATATACCTCATGTCTTTTCTCTGCACATGACCAAACCATCTTAATCATGCTTCTCTCACCTGGTCTCCAAAATGTCCTACCAGCACAGTCCCTCTAATAAACTCATTTCTAATCCTGTCCATCCCTGTCACTTCCAATGAAAAATGCATTAACTTCAAAACATATTACCTGATCATCTGATTTGCAAAAAAATATGTTCTTGCTGTGTCTGAGTAAGAGACTTTTTAAAGCAATATTTCTTTGCTACTTTTAATGTCATGTCCCTGCCAGAGTCAGCAAGAAACTGCATTTTCCACCCTTTTCCAAGACTTAAACACGAAAGAGCTCACAGAACTGGTGCACCAAGATGAAAAAATTTTCCTTGACTGCCTTATTGATCTAGCTATCTGTATGGATCCCCTTCTTCACAACTGCCTCACCGCCAAAGAGCAACCACTTTAAATCAATGCAGCTGGGTCAAACTAAGTTAAATGACGGGGGGCAAGAGAAAAGAGAAGGCAGGGAAAACTCTATTACTACTGTGGTACTTCCAACCATAGTACAAAGTCCTTTTCATGAGACAATGCTTAACCCTGGGGGAGAACCAACACCTACACATGTTCATCTACAATGCTCATGGACACTTTATCTCACCAGGCAAAAATGTGAAATTTGAACACACACTCTATTCATTCTATATCATTCAGTGTTAATTTTGTAGGCCAAGGGAACATGGACAGAGTGATCATCACTTACAACGTCTTCAACATTCTCTCAAGTTTAGTAAAGGTGGATCTGTTTGAAACATGACTGTCACTGTGCGCAAATAAAATCTTTATTCCATAAAGCACTAAAGCATAAAGCACTTCCTACTAAAAAGTAAAAAACCCTGAAACCATACTCCCACAAACATGCCCAAAGAGAATCCTTAAATCCAAATGGCATTCAGTATATCTAGCGCTCCCTATCACTTATATAACTGTACCATAGAACTCCTGTCACGCACCACCCCTCTAATGTAACTGCTTTACCTGATCTCCTTGACCGAATAATAAAAGATATTGGAACAATGTTACATCTGACTCTTTAATACCCTGACATAAACAAGATTATTTCCAACGGAAAAAGGAGGCCTCTGGCAATAAATTGATTACTGAAGGTTAGACCAAATTAAATTAGATTACTGCTACCTTCTCCCACTTGTGCCAGCAGTTCTAGAACAATTTCACTCATGCACAGCTGTTGTCTACAGAGTGTTATAACCTCATTCACATTATTTAATTTAATTCAATAATTTTTTATTTGTATAGTTCTTTTAACAATGAACATTGTCTCAAAGCAGCTTTACCCAGATAATGTGGTGATAAAGAATGAATAAGATGTTCTTTATAAGTGTAAGTTTGTCCCTGATGAGTAAACCGGTGGCGACTGTGGCAAGAAAAAACTCCCGGAGATGGCATAAGGAAGAATCCTTAAGAGGAACCAGACTCAGATGAGGGGAGAGGGAGTTCAAATCAATCAAATCAAATTTCTTTTCATCACATATACATACAAACAGGGTACGACATGCAGTGAAATGCTTTATACGACGGTCCGGCAAGACGGGAATAGGGTGGGGAGAGAAAAAAAAAGCAGATGAATAAAGTATAAAAACTATATAAAATAAAATATAAGGTATAAAGGATATATAAGGATATGTATGTAAACAAAGAGAAACATTTATATAAAAAGAAAATCCTTATGGCAGTAAACAGTGAAACAGTAAATAATGTTTACCAAAGTGTAAACAATAGACAATTTTAGTGGTGGGTTGTCCATAAAGTGTCCGTGTGCAGTATGGTTTGGTTTAAAGTGTCCATAAAGTGTCCGTGTGCGGTATGGTGTGGTGTAAGGGTCCGTAAGTGTCCGTGTGCGGTATGGTGGGGTGTAAGGGTCCGTAAGTGTCCGTGTGCGGTATAGAGTGTCCATAAAGTGTCTGTGTGCAGAATTGTGTGGTATAAAATAAATAAATATAAAGTGCACTTTGCTGTGCAAGTCCAGAGTTTAAAGTGACATGGTGCGAAAGGTGAGATCTGTACAGAGAAGAAGTGTGATGATGGAGAGAGTGGACCAGCTTTTAGAGCCTGGGTGTTTTCTGGTTTAAACACCGAATGGCCTGCGGGAAGAAGCTCCCCCTTATTTTTTCTGTGTTCGTTTTCAGGGAGTGGAAGCATTTCCCTGAACGCAACAAAGAGAAGAGTCTATTGTTGGAATGGCTGAGGTCTTTCACAATCTTCCTGGCTCTGGTCTGCCACTGCATGCTGTAGATGTCTTGTTTGTATATGTTTCAGAATAACTTTCGCATTAAGAACGACATTTTGTATGTAAAAAACAAATATTGCTGGTAGAATATAGTTTTACAAAACATATTAAACCACCCACAAAAAAGATAGGGTGGAATCGCTGGCCTGAGGATACACTTTCTATGCAGGTGTGGTGACATTTTGTTATGCACCACCTATCATTTAAAACCTTTTATTTACAGGCAGTAGCATTATGGAAACAAAATGACTGATGGAAAATGTATCAAATAAATGCAGTATTCTAACAATATATAGGTGGATTTAGTTTTATTACTCTTTAGAAACTCTTAGTGGTCAAAAATAAGAGCATGTGCATCTGGCAGGAAGTGGATTCAGTTCATGGTTCTGCACAAACAGCTGTTTCTAGCTCATGTTAACTGGGCTTTGTTTACAAAAAAAAAGAAAAAAAGAATTTATATTTTTTGGAGATTTGCACAAAACACCGATAAGGAAAATTGTATGGGGGCAGAGTCACAACAGTGACTTGGTGATCTGCATGGAGATGAAAAATCTGAGCCTATTTTACATGTGTAAGTTACAATATATCTCCCTTTACAGTTTTATACGATGTTATACATTTTATTGACTGTTTGTTTTTTCAAGAGAAATGCTTGAAAAGTGTTTGTGTGTATGCGTATGTGTGTGTGTGTGTGTGTGTGTGTGTGTGTGTGTGTGTGTATTTTTGGCAAAAAAAAATAATACCGCAATATGAATAGCCATGACTGTAAAACAAAAGCTTCTTTGGCTACCTGACCATCAATATGAATGCCAAATCAATATCAATAGCCAAACATGTATAACAATAGTTAACTGTCAAGCCATTATTGTGAATAGAGACTGTGTATGAATAGAGTATCAATGGCCACCTGAGTGGAGAAAAGGGAGAAAAGGACCAGACATAGTCTCATATAAATGTTCGTAGGAATCTTATTTTTCATGATATCTTCATTCAAATTAAAATATAAACTCAAGGGACATGTAGCTTTTAACCCATTACTTTCCTGGATTGCTCCAGGACTGATTTTATGTATGTACAGTGGTGTGAAAAAGTGTCCGATTGATTTCCAAATATCCCGATTTCTTATTTTTTGGCATGTTTGTCACACTTTATGTTTCAGATAATCATACTAATTTAAATATTAGTAAAATAACAAGTAAACACAAGTAAACACAACATGCAGTTTTTTGAATAATGTTTTTTATTATTTAGGGGAAAACAAAATACAAAGCTACATGGTGTGAAAAAGTGTTTGCCTCCCTGTTAAAACTGTGGCTTATCACACAGTTCAGTTTCTCTAGCCGCACCCAGGCCTGATTGCTGTTTTTAATAACCACACCTGTTCGCAATCAAAAAAATCTCTTAAATAGGACCTGCCTGACAAAGTGAAGTAGACCAAAAGATCCTCAAAAGCTAGACATCATGCCGAGTTCCAAATAAATTCAGAAAGTATTAAAGTAATTGAAAGTAATTGAGATCTTTCAGTCTAAAACAGGTTTTTCACACCACTGTATATATGAAAAAATAAAATGTTTAATGCAGGAAATGTATATTCAAGGTTCTTCATCATCTTTAAACATATCTCTTTCAGCAATATCAACTTTGAATGATTGACAGTAAAGGTCAAAGTTTCTTCTTTTTAAATACAGTGGAACCTGGTTATGTCAATGTCCTAAGGGGGTCGCCAAAAAGCATCAAGGTAACCGATGATAAACGAAAATCAAAATGGCGGCAGTGTATTAACGTGCTTGAAATTTCTTTATGTACATGATGTGCGTTAATAAATGAGAATGTGCATGCACGTGTTTTTGAAGGGGTTTTTACACAACAGCGTTGCCACGATTTATTTGATGAAGGCATGCTATAAAAATGTACATAGGTTTGTTAACAACAAAAGGCATAAGTGCACCTACTAACAGCAGAGATTCACCAGTATACAATACAAACCACTGTCCATTCTCCATACAAACCTTTATTATATTCTCCAACATTATAAACACACAGATCACTCAAAAAAACACAAAAAAACAGCGTCTGCACAGTGGCGTCTCACATTTAGTCCACATGTGGAAAAAAAAACTAAGTAACTAAGTTTCTGAAAACTTATGACCATCAGGCTGAAGTAATCCGCACAAACACACAAAGCAAAGTGTCCGAAAAAACTTACGTCCGCGATGCCGAGGGGGAGAGAGAGAGAGAGAGAGAGAGAGAGAGAGAGAGAGAGAGAGAGAGGCGCGTCGCCCCTTACTGAGAGAGCCGTGCTCCTTACCCTGCTCGCATTGCGCGCTCGGTAAGGAGTTGAAGCCGGAAGTGCCGCGCTCCCATCCATCGCATAACATTTAACAAAAAAATGCATATGTGCACTTACTAACAGCAGAGATTCACCAGTATACAAAACAAACACCTGTAGTATCTGTAAGGTTTGATTTTTCCGCCACTTTCGCAAGTTCTTCTGCGGCTGCACAGCGCCGATCCACATAACTGACGGGATAACCGATAAAAAATTCGTAGAAAAAGCGAGAATTTGGTGGTTCCACTTCAAAAACGTCGACTTAATAGGGTTGTCGAGGTAACCGAGGGCGAGATAACCGGGTTCCACTGTATTTCAAATTTGTGAAACATATGCTGGGAAAATGTATTTTAGTGTTGCCAAATAAGTTTGGTAACTTAGAATTTCCTTGCCATCAGGAAAAACCAGCGTAGAAGACTGGGTGAAGAAGATCCGTAATGCGCCAGCTCCATGGGCCGAACTTGAGTTTGAAAATGTAATCATCACCTTACAATCAGAATTTATACGCAAACTGGATCGTCCTGACGAGGTTGCGGCTCTCTGGGATTCCATCATGAAGGGTGTGGCCGAGTTAGCGGCAAAGCCTGCCAAGTTTCCTCGCAAGGAACGCTTTGTCGCTGATGTTCAAATCTCTCATGGTTTGTTCTGTTCCTTAGTAGCACAAACATAGCAACTTAAGCTACTTGATATTGCTTATGACCTAAAATAATCATGACTAATCAGGTTTCTTAATCTCCAATCCAATATATTACAGGTTTCATGCATGCCGGCTACCCAATAATGATTCACTCTGTCTCTGCTGAGGAACTTGTAAGCCCAGAGACGGCTCGTAAAACGGGAATTTGGGGGCAAATTCATGAATTGGGTCACAATCAGCAACGTTCAGTGTGGGACTTCCCTCCACATACCAGTGAAGCCACATGTAACCTGTGGTCAGTGTATATTCATGAGGAGGTGTTGGGGGTGAAGAGGGAAAATGCTCATCCAAGCATGTCTGTAGAAAACAGAAAGCGTGAAGCTAAAGATTACGTTAAGAAAGGAAGGAATCTGAAACAATGGACTGTTTGGGCGGCTCTGGAGACGTACCTGCAGGTAAGCGTTTTCTGATTGTTTTTATTCCAATTAATATAAGGGTACACCCAGGCCTGATTACTGCCACACCTGTTCACAATCAAGAAATATCTTAAATAGGACCTGCCTGACAAAGTAAAGTAGACTAAAAGATCATCAAAAGCTAGACATCATGCCGAGATCCAAAGAAATTCAGAAACAAATGAGAAAGAAAGTAATGGAGATCTTTCAGTCTGGAAAAGGTTATAAAGCCATTTCTAAAGCTTTGGGACTCCAGTGAACCACAGCGAGAGCCATTATTCACAAATGGCAAAAACATAGAAACAGTGGAAAACCTTCCCGGGAGTAGCCGGCCAACCAATATTACCCCAAGAGCACAGCGACGAGATAGATAGATAGATAGATAGATAGATAGATAGATAGATAGATAGATAGATAGATAGATAGATAGATAGATAGATAGATAGATAGATAGATAGATAGATGTCAGTCACAAGTTTGAGAACACCTAGTCTTTTATTGTTTATGAAAGACACAGCCATGTTCCCTTGTTTATATGCAACAAACAAAGTCATTTCATAATGTGAAGATTTACTTTGATAAAAAAAAAAAAAATAGATAAATGTAAAGTTCTTAATGTTTATTTTCGTTTTAAAAAAATCCTCTCAGCATGAATAACAGCTTTGCCATATGGCTAGCTATTTTCTCAAACATGCAGCTGAAATACTTTACAATGCCTTTTGTCAAACTTGCAAATAGTGTCTCTGAGCTTGTTATCTAATACATCCCAGAGAAGTTCAAAAAGACTTAGGTCTGGTGACTGGGCAGGCCATTTCATGATAGATCTCAGCATGAATAACAGCTTTGCCATATGGCTAGCTATTTTCTCAAACATGCAGCTGAAATACTTTACAATGCCTTTTGTCAAACTTGCAAATAGTGTCTCTGAGCTTGTTATCTAATACATCCCAGAGAAGTTCAAAAAGACTTAGGTCTGGTGACTGGGCAGGCCATTTCATGATAGATAATACTGTCCAGCTGACTGTTTGTTTTATAAATAATGCTTACAGTGCTGAAATGCTTGCTTTTATCCAGTCATTATAATTAAATATTAGTTCATAAAATTAAGGTAAGTAACAGATAGTAATGTTTGACTTCACACAATCACAATGCCTTCAGAAGATTCAGGTGTCACAGGAGGCAGGAACACATACACAGATTTAAAGAAATGTAAATTTTTGCAGTTGTGTGGCAGAAAAAATAAAATAGAAATTGCACTGAGGAAAAAAATTAAATAGACATCAATTTCAATATCAACACATCAAGATTAATGAAACTCAATTAGTACACAGATTGTTAGGCGGGAGTGAACGAGGCGGAAGCCGAGTTACCAGCAAACAGAGTTTAATGCAAACCACAGACGTAGAACGAAACCACAGAGTCCAACTGAAACAATAACAGACGCTGGAGTGGGGTGTGTGAAGTGCTTATGTGCTGACCCATTGTTGACCTGGTCAGCAATCCTGAACGGCCCAATGAACCGGGGACTCAGCTTGCGGCAGGGCAGCTTCAGGTCTTTCGTGGACAGCCATACTAGGTCCCCTGGATGGTAACGTGAAAAGTCCAGTCATCGTGCGTCAGCGTGTCTGCGGGTGTTGCGGAGGGCTCGACGCAGCTGGGTGTGTGCTGATTCCCAAGTCCGATTGCTCTCTCGGAACCAAAAGTTCACTGAGGGCACATTGCTAGGCTCATCCAACCAGGGGAACAGGGGTGGCTGAAACCCCAGCACGCACTGAAACAGAGTGGGCCCCGTAGAATCCTGGCGAAGTGAGTTCTGTGCATACTCAGCCCACGGTAAAAAACGACACCACTCCCCCTGATCCTGGCCACAATACGTCCTCAGGTAGCGGCTCAACTCCTGGATCTTCCGCTCTGCCTGGCCATTGGACTGCGGGTGGTAACCTGACATCAGATTCACTGACACCCCCAGGAGTTTGAAGAAGGCCTTCCAGACTCGAGACGTGAACTGAGGGCAAAGACAATCTCCTCCGGGAGTCCGAAGTTCCGGAAGATGTGATGGAACAGGGCTTCGGCAGTCTCGAGGGCGGTGGGCAGACTCTTAATGGGGACAAAGCGGCAGGCCTTGGTAAAGCGATCCACCACCACCAGGATGCAGGTGTGGCCCTCCGACCTGGGCAGATCCGTCACAAAGTCGATTTCCAGGTGCAACCAGGGACGCTGAGGGACAGGGAGCAGCATCATTTCGCCCACTGGCAGGTGATGTGGAACCTTGGACACCACGCATGTGGAACACTCCTGCACAAAACGCGTGATCTCCACTGTCACTCCTGGCCACCAGTATCACGCCTTGATGAGCCTGACCATCCGTTTCTCCCCCGGGTGGCCTGTGCCCGGTCCCTCGTAGACTGACCTGATGAGCCTGGGCCGGCAGGAGACCGAAACAAGGTGGGCCCCTCTGGGTAACCCGCAGGAATGGTTTCTTGTCGTGTTGCGGTGCGTATTTCCCGGTCTATCTCCCAGATGATAGGTCCCAGGATGAGTGCAGGAGGAAGGATGGGCAGGTGATGTGGAACCGGAACCTGGTGAAGAAGAGGCCCAGCGTGCCTGTCGGGGGTAGAGCTGCACTGATGATGTAACCTAGGAAGTGGATCGTCGTGCGGTGGAACTCACACTTCGAGAGGTTCAGGTAGAGCCGCTGAGAACAAAGCACTTTTAGGACAGCACGCACATGTCTTTGGTGTTCCTCCATATCCATGACCCGATATTCATAATGACCTGGGGGTGTGATGAAGGCCGTCTTCCACTCGTCTCCCCTCCTGATGGGCACCAGATTGTAAGCGCTCCGGAGATCGAGCTTGGTGAAGACCCGTGCCTCTCTCAGGTCCTCCAGAGCAGCGGGCACGAGCGGGAGGGGGTACGGAAGAGGAGCGATCTGCGAGTTAAGCTGTCTGTGGTCGATACAGGGACGCAGACCTCCATCCTTCTTTCCCACGAAGAAGAAGCTCAACACTGCAGGGGAGGACGAGTGCGCGATGAACCCCTGCCGGAGAGCCTGCTGCACGTATTCTTCCATTGCTCAGTGCTCAGGAGCCAACAGCGGGTATACACGGCACTTGGGTAGCTTCGCACCGGGGAGTAGGTCAATGCAGCAGTCCCAAGGTCGATGAGGAGGGAGACAGGTGGCGGCCTGCACACTGAAAACGTCCTCAAACAACCAGTACTTCCTTGGGATCTCCACCTGTGTTTTTGTCGTGGCCTCCTCCACCCGGGTGGCACCTATCATCGAACCTGAGACCCACGTTGGTAGGTGGGAGAGACAATGCTCCTTACAGTGGGGACTTCACTACAGGATGTCACAGGGGTCCCACGAACACCTCGGTGCGTGCTTCTGTAACCAGGGTCTCCCCAGGATCACACTGACTCTGGAGCTTCCCAGGACCAGGAACCGAATTTCCTCTCAATGAAACAGCCCCACTTGTAGCGTTACCACCGGCGTGCAGTACTTCACCCACTCACCCAGCGGACGTCCCTGGATGGTCTGAACCGCTAGGTCCTGGGAGCCCCTCTTTCGGGGGAGGTGTAATCGGTGGAGGCAGGCCTGGGAGATGAAGTTCCCCGCCGATCCGGAGTCGACTAGTGCACACACAGAGATAGAGTGAGCGGGGGTTAAGAGAGATACGGTCAACTTGGACAGGGATGAAATGTCTGTTGGTAGCTGCACAGTACACACCGCAGCATGAGCAGGGCCTGTGGGGCACCAAGAGATGGAGTGGCCATGTGACCCGCAGTACAGACACCTCCCAGCAGCCAGGCGGCAGGTCCTCTCTCTCCTGGATAGCCCTTGAGAGCCCTGCTGTATTGGTTCAACATCCTGGGCAGCGGTTGCACCTTGCAGAGCTTCAGGTTTTGGTGGAGTTGGGTGGCATGCTGCTAAGCTCTGGGAGAGCCCAATGGATTTTTGTATGAAGCTCTCCAACCCCACTGAGTCCTCATGCACCGCCATTGCCTGTTTAATTTCTGGATTTAACCCCATCCGAAAAATACTAAGCAGCGCTGACTCGTTCCAGCCACTAGATGCCACCAGGGTGTGAAAACAGAGGCTGTAGTTGGTGATGCTGTCATTCCCCTGACGTAAGCTGAGCAGCTGGTCGGAGGCGGCGCAAAAAACTTCCAGGAAGTGTGCAGTAAATCGTACATAGGAGTGTGTAACTGGCCCAGCAACTTCCCACAGCGACTGCGCCCAAGCCAGCGCTCTCCCGGAAGGGAGGGAAATGAAAAAAGCCACCTTTGACCATTCGGTGGAAAATCGCTGTGGTTGCATTTCGATGTACAAGTTCACCTGTAGCAGGAAGCCGCGGCATTCAGACGCTTCTCCGGAGAATGTTGCAGGGAGTGCCATGGGACTGCCGGTGAAAGCGGGGGTGTTTGCTGATATGCCGGGGTGGAAAAGGCTGCACGGAGTGTGGCGATGAGGTCCCGAACTGGATTGAGTAAGTTTGACTAATCCAATTTAAACCAGTATAAATGTAATATTACTGTATGTCAAAAATAAGACATATTATTTGACCAGTTAAGAAAGTATATTTGTTTAATTTCCTGAAATCATGGCTTTCAATTATGCCTTAATTTGGATCTGGGTTACACCCTCCACTTTTAATTTGTGCAAGTCCCTTTGCACACCAATTCCTCTGTCAAAACTAGGGGTTATAAACTGTTCTACAGATCCTAAATTGTGCCTACTAGTGCTGTATTGAGACCTTGGAGAAGTAATTGAACTATTGTCATAAGAGAATTTCCCAGTTCAGGGTAAGTCAATATCTTTGGCCTTTCTCTATGTCTTGAAGATCTCTTCACTTTATACTCATGTTGTTCTATTAGAGGTTCAACTATGGCTCCTGACTTTCTTCACTGATCCAAGGTAGGTGAGCTACTTTTTCCTTCACAGGTTGCATTTCAGGACTCAAAGGTAAGTTATTTGTCATATTAGGTTCAACATGAGGTAAATCATTTTCAACAGCAGGACTTTTCACTGGCAGATCATCCACAACTATGGACTCCTCGGGTAAGTCAATTGTAGTACCTTGATTTGTCATCAGGCTGGTGTCAGGGGTAGCTTCATTTAACTTCTCAAACTGCTTCACTTGTGCAGCAGACTCGTCCAAAATGTCTTAAACAAAAGACCTCTTCCTCTGAATTGGTAAACTGATCCTCTTTCAGAAACCCCATCCACCGGTCTTCTCTGTAATTAACACTTTAGAAGTGGATTTAGATTTACATGATCATCTGTTTCAGAATGAAGGCTTTTACAAGGGAGTAACAGATCTCTATGTAATGTTCGAATGGGCCCAACCTGGTTCTTATACCATACCTTAAAGACAGGAAGGTCACTACTCTTACTCTCCCCAACATAGACTACCTCCCACTTATCTGCACGTTTTCCTCGCAGATGAACATTTCTGACTAGGACTCTGTCTCCCTTATGTAATTGTAAAACAGTTACTCGTTTATCAAAACGTGCTTTGTTTCTCCATGCCATTTTCTTAGCATGTTCAGAAGCAATTTTTTAACTTTCCTCCAGGTTAGACTTAAGCATTCCCACATACTGAGAATGTGAAATTTCCTCTTTGTCTCTCAGGAAGCTTAGGCTGCCGCCCAAACATTAATTGATATGGACTAAATCCAGTGGTCTCATTTATGGTACAATTGTAGGCATGGACCAGAGGTTTTACGTAGTCCTTCAATTTACTCTTTTTGTTTGCCTCCAGGGTTCCTAACATGTTCAAGAGTCCTGTTGAATCTCTCAAGAGGATTACTGGTGAGGATGATATGGTGTCGTTCTAACCTTTCGTACTCCAGCTAATTCACATAGCTCTGTGATCAGATGAAATTCAAGCTCGGGACTCTGGTCACTATGTATTTTCTCAGGATATCCATAATGACAGATGAAACACAGACATTTTGCCACAGTTTTCGACTTTTGGTTCGGGGTGGGTGTGGCCAATGCATACTTGGTAAAATGGTCAGTAGTTAGTAGAATATCCTTGACATTACTCCTATCAGGTTCCAACGTTAGGAAATTGTTAGATTTATATCATGCCCAAGCAAAACATAATTTTTGGAGAGGTTTTCCATGAGATCTACGATGCTTGTGGTGCCTTTTCTGATAAGGGAAGAATCACACATCACAGAAATAGAGCAAATGTTCTTCTTTGGTTTATTGCAGGTAACAGACGAGTATATATACACATTGGAAAAAAAAACTGGCCTAAAGCTGTTTTCTGTTTGGATAAAAAGAGATAATAGACGGAGATGTGTTAGCCCACATAAAGACTTCCTGTTTACCTTATGTACTCACATTGTAAAGATCCTTTAGACACTGAACAGATCCATACACACTAATTACAAATTCTCTGAAATTTCAGAACATTTCAGCGTGGGACAACTGTCACATATTGCCTGCACCACTTAATAGCTAACCTCCTGTTCAACAGAGCACAATGAATGCTTCTCAACAAATTTTAAAACACAATCCTGTTCTTTCTGAGAGAAAGTTTAATTTACATGTTCTGAATGTGGTCTGTGTTTCACTATGGGAGATATAGACTGCTCCCGGATTGCACAGGTCAATCACATAGGCTCAGAACGCCTGGCACTCAGCACTGCATGTGCCAAGGATGACTCGGACACATCCAGTCTATAAAACCGCACAAAGGTGTGCGGTGTGGCCCAGCCAGCTGCCGCACAAATATCCTGAACAAAGACACCCTTAAGCAGGGCCCATGATGTCGCCATCCCTCTAGTAGAGTGGGCCCTCAGACCCGTGGGAGCCTGAGAACCACAGCATTCATACGCTTTAGATATAGCCTCCACAATCCAGCGGGACAGCCGCTGACTCGCCAACGGCTTCCCTTTGTGAGGGATAGCCCAAGACACAAACAGCTGGTCCGATTTTCTGAAACCAGCTGTTCTAATGACATACGTATGGAGGGCCCGCACCGGACACAAGGAACTCAAGCCATCCTCCTCCTGAGGTGGGTGAAAAGCCGAAAGTTCAGTAACGGGACATCTATAAGAAGAATCCACCACTTTAGGCACGAACGCCGGGTTAGGGCGAAAGGAAACTTTCGTGAGCCCAGGGGCGAACTCTAGACAGGACGGACTGACAGACAGGGCTTGCAGCTCGCTCACACGCTTAGCAGTCACTAGAGCCACAAGCAGCACCCTCTTAAGAGAAAAAAATGTCAGCCCTACGTCATCCACCAGCTCGAAGAGGTGATGAGAAAGGGCTTCCAAAACTAAGGACAGGTCACACTGAGGCACTAACTGCCGAGACACCGGCCTCATACGGCGTGCACCTTTCATAAACCGGCTAATCAAAGGGTGCCGTCTGCAGGTTCGTTATTAAACCCGACGTGACACGCAGAAATAGCCGCCAGATACACTTTCAAAGTAGAAAAAGCTTTCCCTTTATCCAGCAAATCCTGGAGAAAGCACAAAATGTCTCCCACAGAACACTGAAAAGAGACAATGTGACCGCCGCCACACCACTCCTCAAAAACTCGCCATTTATTGTCATAAAGCGTGCAAGTAGACAAGGCCCTGGCACTCTGGATAGTGTGTATAACTGATTGGGGGCAAACCAGCCACACTCAAGTTTCACCTCTCACGGGCCAGGCCCAGAGATCAATTCTGTCCGGGTGCGGATGATAAATCTCCCCACCCGCCTGGGACAGATGGTAGTGGCCAAGGCTGATTCGACAGTAGCTGAACTATTTCTGCGATCCAGTGCCTGGAAACCCAATGTGGAGCTATCAGAATCAGTGACAAGCTGAGTTCTCTGACCCTGGCCAGGGTGGGGGAAATCAAGTTTAGTGGAGGAAACACGTAGAGAAGAAAGTTTGGCCACGGGTGGGCTAACGCATCCACATCCAACGGTGCATTTTCGTCCTTTAGAGAAAAGAACAGAGGACACTGAGCGTTTTCTGGCGAGGCGTAGAGATCTACGGCGGCCCGGCCGTATCTTTGCCATATCTGCTCCACCACCTGAGTGTGCAGTTTCCATTCCCTGTACAGAGGGTTTCCCCTGGACAATAGATCTGCACCCCTGTTCCATACGCCTGGAACATGAGTTGCTCTAATAGACAAAAACCTTGTGTCGCACCACATTATCAGTTTCCTCGCCAACTGATGCAGCTAGAGGGAGCGCACACCTCCCTGCCGGTTGATGTACGCGACCACTGTGGAATTGTCTGTTTTCACCAACACATGTCGGTCCTTTATGAAAGGCAGAAAGTGTTTCAGTGCCAGGAATACTGCCAACAACTCCAAGTAGTTTATATGTCTCGGGATCAGCTGTGGTGGCCACACCCCGTTCACAGCTCTGCCCATAAGGGTCGCACCCCAACCCTTCAAAGATGCGTCGCTTCAAAGATGCGTCCCTTGGGGGCGGTGTCGTCGTCATGGTAACCCGCGACGACACCGCCCCCAAGGGAATCCCCGACCGAAGAGTTGTGGGGCATCCCCATTGGCGGAGTGCTAAGACGCACGAATGTGTTATCTTGACCGGCCGATTGAGATGACGTCGGGGACATAAGCGCAACCGTGCGACCCATCTCTGAAAATCTCTCATCATGAGAAGTCCCAGACGCACCACAGAAATCACAGAGGCCATTAAACCCAGCATTCGTAGGCACACTCGGAACGGGACCAAAGTCCCCGCCCGAAAACGGGAGTGACACTGAATGAGAGATGCGACTCTTCTCTCTGTCAGCGTGACTCGATAAGAGAGGGAATTTATACTGAGTCCCAAATATTCCACGCACTGCGCGGGACACAAGCGGCTCTTTTCCCTGTTTATTTTGAAACCCAAGCTGCAGAGATGATTGACTACGCTCTCCGCATCTCTGACCGCTTGCTCTCTTGACTAGGAGCATATCAGATAATCGTCTATATAAGACAAAATCCGAATCCCGCTGTTTCTCAAAGGCAAAAGAGCCGCCTCCACACACTTGCTGAAAGTTCTCGGAGCGAGAGACAGTCCGAATGGAATGGTTTGAAACTCGTAGGCAGTGCTTCTGTGCGCAAACCTCAAATATTTTCTGTGTAACGGGTAAACGTCTATGTGAAAATACGCGCCTGACAGATCGATCGTCACAAACCAATCGTTTGGACGGATCGACCCACAGAGTGCTTTGTGTGTCAACATTCTGAATTAATATTTTCTCAGGTGTTTTTTTAACAAATCCTTTGCCCTTTTGCTCAAAAGAGAGTCGATCTCGGTCGTTAGGATGCGAGCCGACTCCCCTTCGGCCACTGAGATCAACACACCCTTGAATCTGGGTGGTTTCATTGCAATTGAAGCCTGTATCCCCGTGAAACCGTGTTTAAAACCCAGATGATGTAATCTTTATTGCGCAATCATCTGAACTGACGTGCGAGAGAACAAATGTCGGGAGTGCTTTATTGACACTGAACATTTTCCCTTAAGCCTCAACCTTGAGGAAAAACTATAGAGGAAGCCCTTACGGAACTTAGAACCGGGCTGCTTTCCCTTCCCCTTTTCTTTGCCAGCGGAGAAAGGAGGATAGGAGAACATTCTCTCATCTTCTCCAGAGTAGCGGGTTAAGTACTCCCGTGTCAAGCTGTCGTCCCATCTCCTCTAAAATCTCCGCCTGGTACGTGGACAGCAAAGTCACCGCGTTGAACGGGCACACTGACTGCGCTGCGTATTTGTACACCCTCTGATGGATGGACGCCATCAATCTTTCGATTTTCCCAGACAGCACAATTTGAGAGGAGGCAGATATGGAACGCCGATTCGGATGGAGGTGATAAGCCACTGAAGGTTCCACGGCTGGGGGCCCGCCAACCCCAGCTCCTCCATCCCTTGAATCTCCAGCTTGGAGCACCCTTTTGCGGGAAGCTTGCTTTTGAAGGGGCTAGACCAGTAGCGAGACAATTCCTTCATGCAAGCTGGCACGGCAGGCAGGAGCTGTCTAGCGACGGGTTGAGCAGGTGGCAGCCTTTTCCCGTCGTAAAGGTCTCTCACAGCTCCCTCCGCGTCCTGGGCCACGGGCCAAGCTAGTTCTAGCTTCGCCGCGGCTCGTTTGCACACCTCCTGCAGGTTACCTTGGGCCTGTGAGGTTGCATCGCCCGCGCTCTGGGGTCTCAACTGTTGGGCCGGGAAGGGACCACTGTCGTCCTCATCCTCGTCCTCCATATCCAAGTCGAGGAGGTCTGAGTTCGCGTCTGCGTCCTTGTCGCACGGTTGCTCCTCATCCTCCGCGAGGAGTTTATCAAACAGAGGCGGCATGACCGGCAATTCGGCCTCCTTCAGGTCCGCCCAGCTCGTGGAAGCTCGCGGCAGATGTTCGACGAGCGTAGACCTCGCAGCGGCGCCGGACAGGCATGGGTCCTGTTGGTTAGCCACCGCTACTCTCAGCTGTCTCTCCAGATGTTTCACCGGCAGCAACACGCAGTAAGCGCATGCTCGCGGGTCCGCGAGCGACATTTGAGCGTGCTTCGGGCCCGTGCACGTGATGCACATCGGGTAAGGGTCCCTGCCCGAGATGGTCGCTCCACATGATGATGGACACGGGCGGGATACAACCTCCCTGATCTTCGACTCATTCCCTTTGGTGGGGGGGATGATCGTAGACATGGCTGAGTATGGGGATATTAGACTCGTCACAACACGTTAGTCCGCCGATGTTCGCAGGGTAGTTAGCCCTCCGAAGGCTTCGCCTTGACGTGCTAAGCCTGCAATAGCCTGATGCTACTACGTCCCTACTGTGTAACCTAATACCCAGCAGGTTGGAATAGGAATAGCTCGCCTCGACGCGGCCGCTATTCCGTGATGTCGCTCAGCACGACTCCGTATGACTGACCTCGTGTTCGGTGGCGGAATCCAATGACGGCCCGCACGATGAACAGTTAAGCGAAACCAGCCGAGAACTGGAAGTGCCGAGAGAGCTAAGTGTAGTCCCTCACGGGAAAAAAGCACGAATGATGTTAGAAGGGGTCGACCTGAGGGATAAAGATGGGGCGGAGCCTGATCTCAGGTCGACCTGTCTGTCAAGACAGACGTGGAGTCATTAGAGCTTCCGTAGTTGGTCACGCCCAAAGCGATTCCCATAGTGAAACACAGAGCGAAGTTAGAAAAAGAACGGGTATAATTATAACAGGTTGTAATTACTACTAAATATTTAAATTAAGTTGTTGAATTAACAGTAATTAAAATAATATTTGGTCTGTTCTTCACCAAACAGACAGTATAATCTTTTATTAATTCTATAAAAGGGGTATCTCCCCGGGCAAGAAAAAAGTTAAGAATAGGTAAAAGGGGGAAGAGAAGGAAAAAGAAGAAAGAGAGAGAAAGGACGAAAAGAAATGTCTATGTTCAAAATAACCACAACCTAAATGAGAATCATCAAGAAATGTATTTTCACCTTAAAAATAAGGGGCTCAAGCTTAATCATGCATTTAAACTGGTTGGTCACATTGGTTTTGTGCTGAACAATAGTCCGGATGCGGTAGACAAAGGAAATTCTTGAAGAGTCCGTTAGGAGAGAGTTAAATGTTCTTCCAGGTTCTCCTAAAGATCAGAGTAGGAGAAGTATTTGAAGGTAAAGCTTGCCAGAAAGATCTGCCTCAAAGGGTTTGAGTTCGCCTCGTAGAAGAGTTCTTGAGTGACGATTGGTGGGGTTAAGGACATTTTAAAGGTCCCTGAGCAACACCCATCTTTGGTGGAATGGCCAATGCCAGGCATTAACTTTTAAGAAAGAAACTTCCTTTGTTTTATGTTTTAAGTTTTATCCAAAGTGTATTAAGACAGTACGATACACTTAATCATCATATAAAATGCACCCTTGTTTGAAAAATAAAGAACAGCTAATTTTTATATCAACTTTGACATCAGGCCTTAAACAAAAATACATCATTAAAGCAAAGAAACATTAATAAAACTTGTTTAATAATGTGTGTAACTATTTTTGAGGCAGAGTTTCTAGGTTTATTTAAAAGGAGGGAATACATACAAGATATGGGATTTGGAACACTTTATTTATTATTTAACTAATGAAAAATGCTTCCTTTTAATATATTATATGTGTGTAGGTGTGTGGGTGTGTGTGGGTGTGGGAGTGCTTATTTGTGGAAATGTCCTGGAGCCGTGTTTCAATAGTGGATTGTTTGAGAGTCTCTGTGAAGTCAACCAAAGAAGCCAAGGGGGGTTATCTGGCTTAGCGTTTTCCAGGGTGGTGTGTGCGAGTGTATGTGTGTGCATGTGTGTACTGTGGACTGGGGCCAGGTATAGAGACTGGCTAGCGTTATCATTTGAATGCTCCTTTGAAGTCAGCTAGAGAGGTTAGGGTTTACCCTGTTTGGTGTGTGGGTACGACACTGTGGTACAAAAACCCACCCAATAGAGGTGTAAGCCGTGGTGCTTGTCCTTTAAATGAACTGAAAATGTTAAAGGTTAAAAGGAATACCTGGGATATAAAATGTAAAAGACACTAGCCAGACACTACAGAGCAATTGTTACTCCTTGCATCATTCGATTGAACGCATATAAACCAAATGGACACACAAATGCAGTTTTCTTTTTATCGGTTTCTACTACTGATAATAACCAGATTTCAGATCAAATACAGAGTACCACTGTGATTCAGTTAGGACCATAAATGTATCTTCCAATTTTGGAAGGACATATGCATCCTTAATAGTTTGCTGATTCATTTTTGATGCACAATGGTACATCACAATTTTTCTTCTGCAACACAACCATTGGTGAGGAAAAAGGAGATTCAGACTCTCTTATAATTCCTGCATCAACAACTCTTGCAGATACTTCTTAACGGCCTCTTGATCATCTGGGTGGATAGGTCTGGCACGATGTTTAAAAAGTGTATCATCTGCAAGATTTATTCTATAATTGACCTTATAAGTGTACCCAAAAGCCTGAAGGTGCATAGAGAAAACCAGTGACATGGTCTGGAGCCATCTGGTAAGTTTATCTCTCCACCCTTCTGAGACAGGCGAGTCACCAAAATTGAATTTAAGCACAGATTGGGTTCTGGGTTTTGGTTCATTCGTATTTTCAGGTTGGTCCTTTTGGGAACACCGACTGAACAGCTTTAAATTATGCTAAAACACTCTGGTGTTCAATCAGGATCTCTGATGTCATGAATGGTAGGATTCTCAACCACTACTGGTAAGTGGCACTTCTGCCTCTCTCCAAGTGTAATCGCACATGTTTTAACAATCAATCCTTCTGGCAAGGAGGACAAGGGATGTTCAACAACCACCCATTTGTCCAAAAAGCAGCAACTTTGCCATTAAGAATAGCACTCTGGCTGGCTAGGACAATCTGGGGGCAGTTCCCTGCTAAGTGTGCCAGTCCCAAATTGTCGTCTACATTCTGGGCTTGTCGTACTGCCAAAGTTTTGAGTACTTGTTTGTACCCATATGTTTGGGAAAAGTTGGGTGCTTGGAAAAATATTTGTACAGCCTATCCAGAGTGTTTGCACTAACTAGAAAAGATGGTAGAGAAGAAGAAAAAAAAAAACAGTTCACTACCCCAGCCGTGGCGGCTATACCGACTGAGATCACCTTACAGCAGCCATTGGCGGTTCCACAGTTGCAACTAGTCCTAGCTACGGTTACCCCTGAAGAGCCTCACCTAGCCCCGCCTGTTTCTCTGGGGAATCTTGAACTTGCTGCTTCTTCCTCACACAGTGCAGTGTCATCTTCCAGCTCCAGCTTTCCCCATTTCCGACCGAGCAAGCCAAGGTGGCGTATGTGATATCCTTGCTGACTGGAAAGCCCCTACGATGGGCAACCACGGAGTGGGAGAGCCAGTCTGCCTTCTGTTCTTCTTTTACCACCTTCTCGGAGGAGCTCCTTAAGACCTTTGTTACATCCACTCCCCTGCAAGATGCTGCACAGTCTCTTTTTTCAGCCACCCAGGGTAGTCGCTCGGTTGCTGAGTACGCTGTGGATTTCCGCACAGATGCCATCGACAGCGGTTGGGACCTCACTGCGTTATACAACATCTTCCTACAGAGGTGAAGGTGTCTCAGACTCTAAATTCCTAGATGAAAACCTGGTCCGTCAATTGGGCATAGAGACCTCAACCTGATCTCAGCTCTATCCCGGTGGTCTACCATGACCTGGAGGCCGTCTTTAGCAAGGTCAAAGCATCCTCTCTTCCACCACACGGGCCATTTGACTGTCCATTGACCTGTTGCCTGGAACGTCTCCTCCCCATGGACATTTATACCATCTGTCTGGACTTGAGCAGGAGGCCATGCACCAGTATATTCAGGAGTCTCTCTCTGCCAGGGATTATTCACCCTTCCTCCTCCCCTGCTGGGGCTGGGTTCTTCTACATGGAGAAGAAAGACAAGATCCTCCGCCCATGTATAGACTATCGGGGACAACACTATTACTGTCAAGAATCGCTATCCCCTACCACTCATGGCTTCTGCGTTCAAACTCTTCCAGGGGGCCTCTATTTTCACAAAGCTGGACTTGAGAAATGCCTAACCACCTTGTTCGCATTCGGGAGGGAGATGAGTGGAAGACTGAATTTTACACCCCTTCCTGACATTACGGATACTTGTAATGCCGTTCGGCTTGACCAACGCTCCGGCAGTGTTCCAGGCTTTGGTCAATGATGTTTTACGGGACATGCTCAGCTGATTTGTATTCATTCATATTGACGATATCCTAATTTTTATCTCGAACTCAGGAGGTACACGTCCACCATGGCCAGACCATGCTCCAATGCCTTCTTCAAAATGGCTTATACACCAAGGCTGAGAAATGCGATTTTCAAGTCACCACCACCTCCTCTTTGGGGTTCATACTCTCAGCTGGGAGAATACAGATGGACCCGTGCCGTATCCAGGCAGTCAGAAGTTGGCCCCACCCTGATTCCCACGAGCAGCTACAGAGATTCTTTGGTTTTGCCTACTTTTATCTGAGATTTATCCAGGGCTTTAGCTCTATTGCGACCCCCCTTCACTGGTTCAATTTCACCCATTTCTGTTGTACTCTGAGGCTGAACAGGCGTTTCTTTAAACTTAAGGGCCTCTTCACATCTGCTCCTGTTTTGGCCATGCCTGACCCCGCTCTGCAATTTGTTGTGGAAGTGAATGTCTCTGATCTAGGGGTGGAAGCTGTCCTGCCTCAGAGGGATGCTCGTGACAACCGGCTTCATCCTTGTGCCTTTTTCTGGGGGCTTTTCTTTGGGCATTTTAACTTTTCCCTAGCTTACCGTCCTGGTTCCAAAGGCGGCAAACCAGATGCCCTCTCCCGACTACGCTCCCCCGGTGAAGAGGACCCCCCCCATCTGAGCGCATTCTCCCACCTTCTTCTTCAGGCCACTTCGGGTATGCCCGTTCCTTAAGGTTGTCCACAGCAGAGGCTTTTTGTGCCTAATCAGCTGCAATACCAGGTGCTCCAGTGGTGCCACAACTCCCTCATATTCCCCACCCTGGCCTTTCTCAGCCCCGTGCCTTGCCTAAACAGCGATTCTGGTGGCCCATTGCCTGAAGAGATGCCCATGACTTTGTTACTGCCTGCCCAAGCTGTGTCCAACACAAGAGCTCTAAAGGCTGCCCTTGCTTACAGTTGTAGATGTCCACACCCCATCAACGAATTCTAAGTTTTGGTGGAACCGAAAGGATCAGTAATATTTTCCTTAAGGTCTTAGTTTGTTCAATGAGCACCTGCTCCAATTGCTCTGTTCACTTAATTATGAATTGAGGTATTTGCAAAGAAACTCAAAAAGGTATATCTGTCAGGGAACCACTGGCGATAGTCCGAAACAATGCGGGAAAAACCTCGGTCAAATCTACAATATGTGGAAAAGAAAAATGTTCTCAAAATTGGCAGTTTGTCTTGTACAAACAACAAATCTATCTTAGTACATTTATTTAGCCAATTTTAATCTAGGTTCGAAATCTAAATTTGATCTGATTTTCTTCCCTTTTTTGGCTTTCTCAGCATTCTTTTTTTTTCCCCAAGTTCACCCAAACTCGAACCTACTTTCCCTGGGCAGAGTTACCATCGCCTCTAAATTTAGCTAATTGGTTGAACCACCGCAGCAAAGAAATGCTTTCATTTAATTTGGTGAGTTTGATTAATCATATTCAAGTCAGTATTAATGTAATATTATTGTATGTCAGAATAAGACCAGTTTATTTGACCAGTTAAAAAAGTATATTTGGTTAATTTCCTGAAATCATGGTTGTTTTAATTATCCCTAAATTTAGATCTGGGTTACATGTTTAATCAGTTTGATGTCTAGGCTCTGGCCCATAACCACTCCTTTGTTATCTTGACTGTGTGCTTAGGGTCATTGTCCTGTTGAAAGATGAACTATCACTTCAGTCAGAGGTCCAGAGCACTCTGGAGTAGGTCTTCATCAAGGATGTCTGCTGCATTTATCCTTCACTCAATACTGACTAGTCTCCCAGTTCCTGCAGCTAAAAATCATCCCCACAGATGTTGCCACCACTATGTTTCACTATAGGAATGGTATTGACAAGGTTTTGAGTGATGCCTGATTTCCTCCAGACATGACGCTTGGCATTCAGGCCAAATAGTTCAATATTTGTTTCTCATGGTTTGGGAGTCTTTTAGATGCATTTTTGGCCAACACGCAGCATTTTGTTCCCTCAGTTAAAGTGCATCTGGAAAGTATTCACATTACTTTTCCACATGTTATGTTACAGCCTTATTCCAAAATTAAATAAATTCATTATTTTCCTCAATACTCTTTGGGAACGAGAGTCCAATACTGCCAGACTGACCAGTCCATGCCTAGTGTGGAAGGGCAAAGCTAGGGTGAAGGACAAAGAGGCCAGGAGTGGCACTGCGGTCAAGGCTTTAAAACCTGACAAAGAGCAGTGGGGTGAACCAGCCCACCTCATTTCAAAAGACAAAGCCTTAGAGGCTGCCACACTCCAAGTCGAGTGAGCTCTGACCCCAAAAGGAGTGGGAAGACCAGAGGACTCATAAGGAAACAATAGCATCCACAATGCATTTGCTGAGCAACTGGTTTGCAGGAGCCCTTTCCTCAGAGGGCCATAGCAGAGGAACTGCTGCTCTTCCACAGTTCTGTTCTGTGGACATATGTGTCCAGTTCTCACAATAGACACAGTTGGTTTAGCTTCTTCTGGTCTGGGGCCTGAAATGGAGGAGAAAATAATTCCTGGAGCATAACAGGTCATTGGACGACTAAGGTTACCTTGGGAACATACCCTGTTCTAGGGTAGAAGGCGGTACTGGCCATGCCTGCAGTGACTTTTAGGGAAGAAGAGGCTACAAAGAGGCCCTGAAGTTATCTGAGAGAGAGGAGATAGCAAAGAGGAAAACAGTCTTTACTGTGGGAAACCTTAAAGGCACCTTAGTCAATGGCTCAACGAGAGGCTCAGACAGAGCCTCCAAGACAATAGACAAGTCCCACACAGGTATTCTAGATCGTACCAGAGGTTTTAGCCTGGGCCTAGAGTGTCACACAGGATCCCTAGTAGTGGAAGCACGAGTAGCCCGGAGGTGCTGGGTTGTGGCCCGGAGGTGCTGACCACATCACCGTAGAGGCCAGTGGATACCAGGGGATATGTCCAGGAGAATAGGGCCATTAGTGCCTCTCTGTAGACACTAGGACGGCCATGGACTGGCCAAAGGCCCTAGTGGTCTCTTTAATAGCCTTAAGAGCTAGGTTGGAAGCCCAGAAGAGCTCACGAATCTCCTGACCGCCAGAGATCTCTCCCATTTCCAGCTCTCCTAGCAGGTCTGCCAGCATCTTTTCAACCTGGGGCATCATCTCATAACCACTCTTTTTCTTTCCGATGGAATACAGGTAGGCTGCCTCAGCATCTTCTGAACCAGTCTTACCTGAAACTTTAAAATTATACTGTCAAGTCAAGTCAAGTCAAGTTTATTTGTATAGCGCTTTTCCCAACAGACATTGTCTCAAAGCAGCTTTACACAAATCAACAGTGATGGTGAATGGTGCGAATTTGTCCCTGATGAGCAGCCGTGGCGACTGTGGCAAGGAAAAACTCCCTTAGATGTTATGAGGAAGAAACCTTGAGAGGAACCAGACTCAAAAGGGGAACCCATCCTCATCTGGGTGACATCAAGAGTTTGATCATAAATTTTCCAACAATACAGAACACTGGAGAGTGAGAACTAACATGAGTACTGGAGTATAAGATTATAAGTGATGTTCTTTCTGCAGTCTTAAACAGTCTTTATGGTTAGTAGCTCCTAGTTTTATAAGCTCAGCATTTTTGATCACCACAGATCCAGCATCAGCTTCTCCATGCCAGAGCCTTAACACTCCAGGAGGTCCAATGTCAAAACTCCACACATGTAGCGGGATCCAATTGACACTGGTACGTCTCTAGATGGTTCGGGATGTTTGCGAGTTTGGCATCTACTTCTTCAAAGGTCCGTAATCACCAAGAGGTGGGAGGTGACTGGAGCTGGCCAAACCTCAGGGTGTCTCGGGATGGGGAGAGAAAGAGAAGCAGTGGAGAGGAATTAGCGTAGCTGCTGTTCATGATATTAACAGCACAAGTTGATAATGTGCATGTGATCAGATGTTCTGGAGCACAAGGTTATGATGTGATGTGTGTTATGTGTAGGCTTTGCTAAAAAGATACGTTTTTTTTAATCTACACTTAAACTGGGTGAGTGTGTCTGAGCCCCGAACACCGTCAGGAAGACTATTCCAGAGTTTAGCTAAATGTGAAAATGCTCTCCCACCTTTAGTGGACTTTGCTATTCTAGGAACTACTAGAAGCCCAGGGTTTTGAGATCTCAGGGAGCATGGCGGATTGTAGCGTGTTAAAAGACTGGATAGATACATGGGAGCCAAACCATTTAGTGCTTTATAAGTGAGAAGTAATAGTTTGTAGTCTATTCGAAACTTAACAGGAAGCCAGTGTAGGGACGATAAGATCGGGGTTATGTGATCATATTTTCTTGCCCTTGTAAGAACTCTGGCTGCTGCATTCTGGACTAACTGAAGCTTGTTTATTAATGATGCAGGACATCCACCTAGTAACGCATTACAGTAGTCTATTCTGGAGGTCATGAACGCATGGACGAGCTTCTCTGCATCCGATATGGACAACATATTTCTTAGCTTAGAAATATTTCTAAGGTGAAAGAAGGCTGTTTTTGTAACTTGATTTATATGATTTTTAAAAGACAAGTCGCTGTCTAAAATAAAACCCAGGTCTTTTACTGTTGAAAGTACTGCTTTACATGTATAGGACAGGAACAGTTATGGTGTTATAACCAAAGCTAAATCATCTGTTCGATCCCATTCCAACCAAACTACTGAAAGAAGGGTTTCATACAGCCACTTAAGTTTTAAGCCACTTAAGTAACCTAATTTGGATCCAAACACTATCAAATTACAGACTGATTTCAAATCTTTCATTTATGTCTAAGATTTCCGTAAAGATTGTGTCTGCCCAGTAATGCTCCTACTTACAAGAGAACAATATCTTTGAATAGTTTGTCAGGTTTCAGGTCCTCTCATAGAACAGAAACTGCTCTAGTTAAAATCACCAATGACCTGTTTTTAACTTTAGACCAAGGCTACATCTCTGTTAGTTTTGCTATATCTTAGTGCTACATTCGACACTATAGATCATTATTTCTTTAAAATCGGAATGACGCTTGCTTAAAGGTAGTTGGCACATAGCCAGATTTTAAGGACCCATTGATGATTGTGGAGATGAAGAGCAGGAGATCTTGTGAGATGGTATGAAGCATAGTTGAAGAGATTGAATCAAGAGGGCAGGTAGTGGGATTGCAAGATTAGATGACTTGCGATATCTCATCTTCTGTTAAGGGTGGGAAGCTTGACAATAAAGGATTAGGGGGTTCCTGGCTGTATTGTTTAGTCATTGTTGGGAGGAGGTAAAGGTCTGACAGATTTCCTTAATCTTCTCATCATAGAAGGAGGCAAATTTATCAGCAGTCAGAGAGGATTGAGCAGGTGTGGCAGGTTGAGTGGTGAAGAGATGATGTTGTGGAGCTTATAAAGATCTTGTGCAAAACTTCTGACAGCCAGGGTGTGGGACAAGAAGTATTTTTGGGGTTTTGTAGTCAATGGGCAGATGAGGTCCATGGTTGAACAAAGAGAGAAGAGGAAGGAGTCAGTAGCAAAGTCCAAGAGTAGAGAGGAAAAAGAGTCAGGGTCAGCAAGAGATAAAAGATTACAGAAAGCTACAGAGGTGGGAGAGATGAAGTGAAGGTTAGGATGGATAAGAAAGGCATGTAAATAGTTTTTAGGTAGAATAGGAAGAGTGATTGAAAAGGAAACCAGTTGATTAGCAGAGATTTTAAGTGGAGTGGCAGTCAAAATGGCAGTTAAAATTTGTTTGTTATTACACCCATGTTTTTTTTTCTTTAGGTCAAATTGTTGTTATAACTTTGCACAATACTTTTGCAAACTACTTGAATTATTTTCTCCTTTTTTTATTTTGAATTGTTTAAATATATATAAAAAAAAAAACACTTTTATGCAAAGCATGAACATGAGCATTAAAATGAATTTGATTGGTGGTAGCATTAACCCAATAATGCTTACAAATATTCGGTATATATATATATACATAAAAAATATATATATACACACACACACAGTTTTATATATCATGCCTAAATCCACACGTTAAAAATTGTGTACAAGTACAGGGAGTCAGTATGCTGTGATTGATAGGAGGAGTGAGAGCTGGTGCAATTCTCTGAAGGAAGGATTGATTGAACAACGGATGAGATAATTGCTTGGTTATTACTGCTGTTGTTCTTGTTGTTGTTAGTAGCAGTACACAATAAAATATATAATATATCTAATACAATAATACGATAATTGACATTTTCCAGCAACAATCCAGGTAATAACATATAGATGAAAAGACTTTTGCTGTTGCCTCAGGGACAAATACAGCAAAATCCAGCTGAATATATGTAAGTGTAACACAAAATAAACAGTGGGAGCTCATATTACCTATGATTTCAAAGCTGTCAGTATAAGCTATGTAACTTTCCTGTAGTCTCAGCCAGATGCCTAGTGAGCCTTGGTCTGTGGGATGACTTTGGAGGTGAAGAATAAGAGGTGGAGAGTGGCGACTAAAAGAAAATAAGCTGTTGGAAACTGAAGGAGGAAGACTGCAGTGTGAGATTCAGTTATGAGGTCAGACAGGGGCATAGTGGTGATGCTGGATGATTGGGCAACTACTGCAGAAGTTATCTGAGAGACAGCTAGAAATGCACTTGGTGTTACACCTGAAAAGAGAAAGGAAGATAAAGAGAAATGGTTATGGAAAAGCATACATGCAGAAAAGCATAAGGAGCAAGAGGTTGTTATAACATAATTTGAATCAGCAGAGTGATGAGAAAAGTAGGCAGGAGTGCAAGGAGATGCAGAAACAGGTAAAGAGGGATGTGGCAAAAGCTAAGGAAAAGGCATTTGAGGAGATGTATGAGAAGTTAGACACTAGCGATTGGAGAGGTAAATGGGCAGAGATAGGAAGGATGTGATGCAAATTAGAGCAATAAAGGATGCATATGGAAATGTGTTGACTAGCGAGGAGAGTGTGTTGAAAAGGTGAAGGAAGTATTTTAAGCAGTTGATGAATAAGGAAAATGAGAGAGAGAGAAGGTTGGATGATGTGGAGATGGTGAAGCAGGAATTAGATAGGATTAGTAAAGAGGAAGTAAGAGCAGCTACTCTATTAAGAGAAGGAAGAGTGGAAAGTCAGTTGCATCAGATGACATACTAGTAAAAGCATGGAGATGTTTATGAGCGATGGCAGTGGAGTATTTAACCAGATAGTTTAACAAAACTTTTGAAAGGTGAGAGAATGCCTGAGGAATGGAGACAGAGTGTGCTCTCACCGATTTTTTTTATAATTAGGGAGCTGTGCAGTCCTGCAGTAACTACAGTGGAATAAAGTTCCCCTGTGATCAGTCACACCATAAAGTTACGGGAAAGATTAGTGGAAACCAGGCTGAGAGGTGACCATCTGTAAGCAACAGTACTACAGATGCAATATTTGCTTTGAGAATGTTGATGGAGAAGTGTAGAGAAGTATGCGAGGGTGGTGCAGGACATGTATGAGGACAGTGTGACAGCAGTGAAGTGTGCAGTAGGAACGACAGACTTGTTCAGAGTGGAGGTGGGACTGCATCAAGAATCGGCTCTGAGCCCTTTCCTGTTAATGGACAGGTTGACAGATGAGGTCAGACAGGAGTCTCCATGGACTATGATGTTTGCGGATGATGTTGTGATTTGTGGTGAGAGTAGAAAGCAGGTTGAGAAGAGCCTGGAGAGGTGGAGGTACATGCTGGAGAGAAGGGGAATAAAAGTCAGTAGGAGTAAAACAGTACATGTGTGTGAATGAGAGGGAGGGCAGTGAAGTGGTGCGGTTGCAGGGAGAAGAGGTTGTGAAGGTTAATGAGTTTAGGTACCTGGGATTAACAGTGCAAAGTAATAGAGAGTGTGTAAGAGAAGTAAAAAAAAAAGAGTGCAGGCAGGGTGGAGTGGGTGAAGAAGAATAGCAGGAGTGATTTGTGAATGAAGGGTATCTGCAAGCATGAAACAGAAAGTTTATAGGACTGTGGTGAGACCTGCTATGTTGTATGGTTTAGAGACAGTGGCATTGACTTAAAGACAAGAGGTGGAGCTGGAGGTGTCAGAGTTGCTGAGATTTTTATTGGGAGTGACTAGGATGGACAATATAAGAAACGAGTTTATTAGAGGGACATCGCATGTAGGACATTTTGGGGACAAATTGAGCCTGACTGAGTTAGTTTGGACATGTGCAGAGGAGGGACATGGTATATTATTAGGAGAATGCTGAGGATGTAGATGCCAGGATTGAGGAAAATAGGGAGGCCAAGGAGGAGGTTTATGGTTGTGGTGAGGGAAGACATGCTGGTGGTTGATTCAAAAGAGGAGGATGTAAAGGAAAGAGTGGTATGGAAACAGGTGATCCGCTGTCAAAAACAAATACAACCATTAAAAACAATGATATGGTGCAGAACATAAACACTATGTCCGATAATGTGGCACACCTGACTGTTATTTTGTATAATTTAACCATATATTTTTATTATTGTTTAAATTATAATAAAAAAAATTATTGGGTGCCAGTTTCTGTCTCTGTGCTGCTAGCATCCACTACTCCTAATTGACAATGATAACCTTGAGCTAAAAAAATTTTATATGCAAAACCTCTAGAAACTATGCTCTCTTAGTGTACAGATCACCGTCTCAGGAATCCACCTGCCATGCCCCCCTCGGCAGCTTTTACGCTGCCTCGTTCTGACGCTCCTGGCATTAACAAGAGACAGGTGTCTCTCATTACCGATTCCCAATTAAAGCCTCCATTCCCATCTCACTCGTTTCGGACCTACTTTATGGCTATGGAAACCGACCTAGTTCAAGACTGCCAGCATTCCCCGCTGGTTCCGTGGATTTCTCGTTCCATGGATCATATCGGTTCCGAGGATTATATCCGTTTTATGGACAGGACTTAGAAAAAGCATTACACCCAAGTTCAGGACTTATCACACATCGTTTTTATGACTTGTGTGTGTTCATTTCCCGGAATTTCCCGAAATAAACATGATAGAGTTACTCCCAATTCAAGCTTGTGGTCTCGCTTATCGCTTGTTCTCAAAAAGTCTTGGGGAAACATGTTTACTATCGGTTTTGTGGCCTTATTTCAATGAGGTTTTTTTTTTGCTTTTTCAAAAATCACGCATAAACCTTATTTTGTCAAAAATACGAACACATATAAGTTGTTTACATATTATGGTAGCCCAGTTTGTGCTGAATACAGTGTAATACGCCTTTTGTCAATAATATATTTTAAAAGCAACTAAAAGAACCAAATGTAAGAGCATGTCAAAATCTCTCAAGGGGTCAAAAAGACCCTCAGACTCCAGAGGGTTAATACTGTGCATTATACAGAGCAGTTAGCAGGAAAAACTGCTGCTGTAATGTCTACAACTGATTCAGCAAAGTTTACTGTTGCTTTATTCACCTATCAGGCATTACATGATACCACAGTGTAGCAACTATAACAAAAGTTTTTATTTTTAAACAAAGGCAGTTAATAAGCACATTAAATGAAGGATATGCTGAAATAGTTTTTACTGATTTTTCACTAGTAACAATTGTGAATGATTGGGGATGTGAAAAGTGCAAATTTGCCCAATTCAATGTATATTATTCCAAGCAGAAAAAAAATGTCTGGATTCTCATTCTTAAATAAAATTTATTACAGACTGTACTGTGAGAAATTCAGTGTTGATTGCACTGCTGTCAGAAATAAGATGATAATTAATGTTGTGTGATTTTACTATATTTTACAATAACTACACATTGACTGTACCTGGCAACTAGCTAATAAGTAACAATTTAAGAAACACCATTGTGTTACCTTTCAAACTTTTTGGATGTTTGAAAGCCCTTTCAACTATTGGCCATGTCAGAGCTGAAAAATAACACTCTAGCTCCAGAATATCTTCTTTGTAGCTTTCTCTCAAGTGAAAACAGTGATTTGACTGTGCATTTTAAGAAATCAAAACATGTTCAGCGGCACTAATGTACTGTATTTTTGTGATTATATGTGCATTTTGGATGAATTTCACAATGACATACACCAACACAATCAAAATAAATTAATATAACCCTGATATTTATTTAAAAGGTATTATATGACTTATTAATCTGGGTTGCACTGAGTTCACTTAAAAAACCTTGTGAAAACAGGACAGTAACTATATTGTTAACAGTGGCAAGTGAATTATGTGTGTATGTGTATGTTCTTATGTCCAGATGATACTTTTCTATGTGCATAATGTAATCTAAATGTGTTGAATGATGACATAGTTGTGAAAGTAAGTAGATTTTACACTACCACTAAGAAATTTTCTATGCTGAAGCAATTTATGGACTCCAATGATGCAATAATCTTTACCCAGGCTTTATCACTGCACGTGGTAAAGCTCCAACCAGCAAGAAAAGGGAGAAAAATGGGAGATAGTAATTCTGGTCAAGACCCATAAAGTTCTTCCATATTTGTTATTATGTCAATTTATATATTGTATTAGTGGGCTCTAATTATATATATATATACACAACATTTCTAAATTTCCAAGAGTTTCCCAGAGTCAAGAAGACTAGACCCACACTGGCCAAAAGAACATGGACAGTGCCAAAAAAATGTACATTAGAAAAAAGTTCTACTCTATGCAGTATTTTGGAGGCTTAAACTAACTAACAAACAGGAACAGACTAGCTGACTACTCTAGGCTATGCTACCAAAAAATACAGTGGGTGGCACCTGCCCTCTAACTAGGGTGTCTAAACAATAGCAAAAACCTACGTGGTGGAATGTAGGTGTGTGCACATTCTTACTTGTTTCTCTACAGTCTGTAATACATTTTATTTTAGAATGTGTATGCAGACATTTTAATTCTGCTTGGAATAATATACATTGAATTGGGCAAATTTGCACTTTTCACATCCCCAATCATTCACAATTGTTACTAGTGAGCAATCAGTAGAAACTATTTCATCATATCCTTTATTTAATGTGCTTATTAACTGCCTTTGTTTAAAAATAAAAAACTTTTGTTATAGTTGCTACACTGTGGTATCATGTAATGCCTGATAGGTGAATAAAGCAACAGTAAACTTTGCTCTGCTTGGAATAATATACATTGAATTGGGCAAATTTGCACTTTTCACATCCCCAATCATTCACAATTGTTACTAGTGAGCAATCAGTAGAAACTATTTCATCATATCCTTTATTTAATGTGCTTATTAACTGCCTTTGTTTAAAAATAAAAAACTTTTGTTATAGTTGCTACACTGTGGTATCATGTAATGCCTGATAGGTGAATAAAGCAACAGTAAACTTTGCTGATTTAGTAGTGGACTTTACAGCAGCAGTTTTTCCTGCTAACTGCTCTGTTCAATGCACAGTATTAATGCAACTCTCGAGTAAACGTTGTTCATTCTCATCCTAAAGGATGTAAAATATTTATTTTAAAAGTCTTCATGTTGCTCTTACATTGTCACTGTAAATAAAACACATTCAGATTCTTTGTTTTGCAAATGTCACTTATTTATTATAATTTCTTTAATTCTATTCACATGCGCTTACTTGAACATTTTTCCTCAACATTTGTAAGAATATCGTGTGTGTGTGGTGTGCGTGTGTTGCTTATTTGTACATTAAAATATGTGCACCGACCTAGGGAATGCTGGAACAACTTACTTAAGATTAACATGGCACAACTGTAACAAGCTAGTTTTCTGATTATTTCATTACATGCATATACTGTTCAAGTGCATAATGTATCTTTCAGTTTTACAAATCCATGGAATTCTGCTACTTTTGAAATGCTTGTATACAAAGAAGGAAAATTAGGTCAGGTCAGATTAAATAAAAAAAAAATATGCAACCAGAATTATGTTTTAAAAAAAGAAATTGTATATTTATAAACAGTGTGTCAGGGTGGGGACCACGAGCCGGAATCGGGAGTAACTCTATCATGTTTATTTCAGGGAATAAACACAAGTCATAACGGAGATCGGAGGCGGAGAGATGCCCTCAGCAGAGAGATGCCCTCACCAGAGAGACGCCCTCAGCAGAGAGACGCCCTCGGCAGAGATCAAGGGTGGAGCAACATCCTCGGTGAAGATCAGATGCAGAGCAACTTCTCAGCAGAAATCGGCCTGGAGGCCGTGTGACGCCATGGTGGAGTCCGGAGGCCGTGTGACGCCCACGGCGGAAATCTGGAGCGGAAAGCCCTCGGTGGATCCAAGATGGCGGCGCGGCAGTAGCTCGCAGCGGCCTCTCCGGATCCAAAAATGGTGCTTTCGCCATATTTAGCACGACCCTTCACAATACATGGACACCAGAGTCAGCTGTGTTTGTGTACCACCACCAGACTACGGTACAGGCATCATGCAACCAACAATCTGCATGATGATCTTATCAACAACCTTCGCGACCTCTGCTTGCTGCGACCTCGGCCACAAAGACCAGGCCCCCAGACCTCGGTGTTACCTGATGCCGGTGGCTGGGAGAGGAGACGTCGAAAGCGCTGTTCGAGGAAGCGGACGGGTGTCCGTGCTAGGCTAAATGCTAACCGTAGCCGGCTGGCTATCCCGTCTATTTTTCTTTCAAACGTCTGCTCCCTGGATAATAAACTGGACTACATCCGACTCCAGCAAACCACACGGCGAGAGTTTAGAGACTGTTGTTTTCACGGAGACATGGCTCAGCAACAGAGTTCCGGAAGCCGCAATCCAGCTAGACGGGCTAACCGTGTTTCGAGCTGTCAGAAACGCAGCTCTGTGCGGTAGGACTCGCGGTGGTGGCGTGTGTGTTTAAATCAACACGGAATGGTGTAAGAACTCTGTACTCGTCTCATGCTACTGCTCATCGCTAGTGGAGTTTGTGACTGTTAGATGCAGACCTTTTTATTTACCACAGGAATTCACCACAGTTTACATCGTCAGAGTGTACATTCCTCCCAGTGCTAATGCTAAGGAGGCACTGAGTGAACTCTACGGCGCTATTAGTGACCTGCAGAATGCTCACCCCGACGGATTGTTTATTATCGCCGGAGATTTCAACCATGCGAATCTCAAGACTGTGCTTCCTAAACTCCATCAGCATGTGGACTTTTGCGCTGAGAGGAGCGAACACGCTGGATCTTGTTTACACAAACATCCCCGGCGCGTATCGTGCGGAGCCCCGCCCCCATCTCGGATACTCAGACCACTGCTCTGTTATGTTGATTCCAGCATACAGACCGCTCATCAGACGCTCTAAACCGGTTCTGAAACAGGTGAAAACCTGGCCAGAAGGAGCTACTTCTGCTCTTCAGGACTGTTTTGAGTGCACTGACTGGGACATGTTTAGAGAGGCTGCAACTTACGGCGATTCCATCAACTTGGAGGAGTACACGTCATCAGTGACCTGCTACATCAGCAAGTGCGTTGAAGATGTGACCATCTCCAAGACCATCACTACACGCTCCAACCAGAAGCCGTGGATGACTGCAAATGTGCGTGCACTGTTAAAACAAAGAGACTCTGCCTTCAGATCAGGGGACAAGGCGGCCTTAAAAACAGCAAGGGCCAAACTGTCCCGTGCTATCAGAGAGGCGAAGCGCGCACACGCGAAGAAAATCCACGACCACTTCCAGGACAGTGGAGACACTCGGCGCATGTGGCAGGGCATTCAGGCGATCACGAATTACAAGACCACATCACCTGCTTGTGACCGTGACGCCTCCCTCCCAGATGCGCTGAACGACTTCTACGCCCGGTTTGAGGTACAGAACAATGTGGTGGCGAGGAAGACCATCCCTCCTCCCACTGACCAGGTGCTCTGTCTAACCACAGCTGAAGTGAGAAAAACTCTATGCAGAGTTAACCCACGGAAGTCTGCTGGACCTGACAACATTCCTGGCAGAGTGCTCAGGGAGTGTGCAGAACAACTAGCAGATGTCTTCACTGACATCTTCAACATCTCCCTGAGCAGTAACATTGTTCCCACGTGCCTCAAGACAACGACCATCGTTCCTGTGCCAAAGAAATCGACTGTCTCCTGCCTCAATGACTATCGTCCCGTCGCGCTCACACCCATTGTGATGAAGTGCTTCGAGAGGCTTGTCATGAGGCACATCAAGACACAGCTTCCACCCTCCCTGGACCCCATGCAGTTTGCGTATCGTCCAAACCGTTCCACGGACGATGCCATCTCCACAACCCTCCACCTGGCCCTCACCCACCTGGACAACAAGGACTCATATGTACGAATGCTGTTCATTGATTTCAGTTCAGCATTCAACACAATCATTCCCCAGCACCTGATCGAGAAGCTGAACCTTCTGGGCCTGAACACCTCTCTCTGCAACTGGATCCTGGATTTCCTGACTGGGAGACCTCAGGCAGTCCGGATCGGGAACAGCATCTCCAGCACCACCACACTGAGCACTGGAGCCCCTCAAGGCTGTGTGCTCAGTCCACTGCTGTTCACTCTGCTGACTCACGACTGTGCACCAATGCACAGCTCGAATCATATCATCAAGTTCGCTGATGACACGACCGTGGTGGGTCTAATCAGCAGGAACGACGAGTCAGCATACAGAGAGGAGGTGCAACGGCTAACAGCCTGGTGTGGAGCAAACAACCTGTCTCTGAACGTGGACAAAACGAAAGAGATGGTTGTGGACTTCAGGAGAGCACAGAGCGACCTATCTCCAGTGATTATCGATGGATCCTCTGTGGAGATTGTCAAGAGCACCAAATTCCTTGGTGTTCATCTGGCAGACAACCTCACCTGGTCACTTAACACCAGCTCCATCACCAAGAAAGCCCAGCAGCGTCTCTACTTCCTGAGAAGGCTGAGGAAAGCCCACCTCCCTCCCCCCATCCTGTCCATGTTCTACAGAGGGACCATTGAGAGCATCCTGAGCAGCTGCATCACTGCCTGGTTTGGGAATTGCACCGTCTCGGATCGCAAGACCCTACAGAGGATAGTGAGGACAGCTGAGAAGATCATCGGAGTCTCTCTCCCCTCTATCATGGACATTTACACCACACGCTGCATCCGCAAAGCACACAGCATTGTGGATGACCACACACACCCCTCACACACATACTTCACCCTCCTACCATCAGGAAAACGGTTCCGAAGCATTCGGGCCGTCACAACAAGACTGTGTAACAGTTTCTTTCCACAAGCCATCAGGCTTCTCAACACAAAGAACTGAACAGAACTCACAAACACTCACTTACACACGCACACCCACACACTCACTGTGTGTTACTGTTACTGAACTGTACAACCTGGACTAAACACAATCATCACTCATCTCAACCCACTCCACCACCATTTATATATTTATTATTATTTATACTGTGTTATTTACTATGTTTACATGCTGTTTTTGCACCTTTAATACCACAATAGAATGTTTACATGCTGTTTTTGCACCTTTAATACCACAATAGAATGTTTACATGCTGTTTTTGCACCTTTAATACCACAATAGAATGTTTACATGCTGTTTTTGCACCTTTAATACCACAATAGAATGTTTACATGCTGTTTTTGCACCTTTAATACCACAATAGAATGTTTACATGCTGTTTTTGCACCTTTAATACCAAATAGAATGTTTACATGCTGTCTTTGCACCTCCTTGCTGCTGTTTTTTGCACTACATTGCTCTGTTCTGTTGTACTTTTTCCTGGGTATAGTTTTTACATTTCACCTCATACAGTACTGTATACTTAAGTACAGTAGGTTTACTAGTCGGCGCTATATTTGGTTTTTGTCTTTTGTCTTGTCTTGTGTTGTCTGTCCGCACTCTGTCTGTCTGTACTGTTCTTTTGTTTGCACTGTTTGCACCAGGCTGCACTCGATGCACTTTATGTTGTTTTGTTGTTTAGTGTAGCACCAGGGTTCTGGAGGAACGTTGTTTCGTTTTTACTGTGTACTGTGTACCACTGTGTATAGTAAAAATGACAATAAAAGCCACTTGACTTGACTTGACTTGACTTGTAAATAATTTACTCTGACCTCTGGTGAAACTGCTGTTAATAATTTACTGTGACCTCTGGTATAACTCTTATTAATTTACTCTCACCTCTGGTATAACTGCTATTATTAATTAGCTCTGACCTCTGGTATAACTG
>MU551577.1:2160585-2194354 GCA_024362625.1 Silurus asotus | reverse complement strand
AAAAAATAAACTTGAAATCATGTGTGCCACAATTATTGGCACCCCTGATGTTAATACTTTGTACAACCTCCTTTTGCCAACAAGACAGCACTTAATCTCCTCCTATAACATTTCACAAGATTGGAGAACACAGAGAGAGGGATTTTTGACCATTCTTCTTTGCACAATCTTTCTAGATCATCCAGTGTCCTGGGTCCTCTCTTATGCACTCTTCTCTTTAGCTCGCCCCACAGGTTTTCGATTGGGTTGAGGTCTGGGGACTGAGATGGCCATGGGAGGACCTTGAGTTTGTGACTGCTGAACCACTTTTGTGTAGATTTTGCCACATGTTTTGGATCATTATCCTGCTGAAAGACCCAATGACGACCCATCTTCAGCTTTCTGGCAGAGGCCATCAGGTTTTTATTTAAAATATCCTGGTACTTCAAAGCGTTCATAATGCCATGCACCCTAACAAGGTTCCCAGGGCCTTTGGAAGAGAAACAGGCCCACAGCATCACAGATCCTCCACCATACTTCACGGTGGGCATGAGGTGCTTTTCGGCATACTCATTCGCCAGACCCACTTAGAGTGTTTGTTGCCAAAAAGCTCAATCTTAGTCTCATCTGACCAAAGCACACGATCCCAGTTGAAGTCCCAGTACCGCTTAGCAAACTCCAGACGTTTACGTTTGTGAGTGTTAGTGAGAAAAGGCTTTTTCCTTGCATGCCTCCCAAACAGCTTGTTGGCATGTAGAGAGCGTCTGATGGTTGTTTTGGAGACTCTGTGACCCCAAGATGCCACTCTTTGATGCAATTCTGTGACGGTGAGCTTGGGAATTTTTTTTACTTCTCTTACCATCCTCCTCACTGTGCGTTGTGGCAAGATAAAGTTGGGACCTCTTCCAGCCTTGTTTGTCACTGTTCCAGTTGTTTTAAACTTCTTATTGATTCCTCTGACTGTAGATACCGGCAAGTTAAGGCGAGTGGCTATTTTCTTGTAGCCATTGCCTGACTTATGAAGGTGGACACACATCTGCATTACTTGAATGGTGTGTTTTCTTGTCTTTGCCATGTTGACAAATGGGTAAGAGAATTAGGCCTCTGTGTCACGTCATATTTATACCCCAGGGAAACAGGAAATCATGAATTACTAATTAAAAGTCCCTAGATACCCTGACCAACCTTAGCAACTACAGAAAAATATATATATATAAAAAAATAATAATAATTTTTCAGTGGAATTGTTAGGGGTGCCAATAATTGTGGGACACATGATTTCAAGTTGTTGTTTTTTTTCTAAATGTGTGATTTTGTTTACCGCCAAAGTAATGTACTTAAATAAAAGGTTGGATTTTTCTCTTTTTTTGCATTTGGGTTCTATGTTGTTCAAAAACAAAGGAGAATTTTTTGAAGTCTACGACCACATCTTAAACAGGGGTGCCAATAATTGTGGAGGGCACTGTAGTTATCAGTCTGGACAAACACATCAAGCTGATTGGGCACTACATGGCTTAAGGGAGGTCAGACACTAGGCTAAAAATATCATCATGACTCCATCTTTTTAGCATGTTGTGCCAAATAAATCAGAGTGTGAAAAAATTTGGAAGCACAAAATTTAAGTAAGGTAATGAATAACATTAAAAAAGAATTACCCTGAGATACTATTTAAGAGTTAATTATTCGTAAGTCATGATGTTTATTGTTTATTGGTATATAATAAAAACCTAATAAACTGGCAGTGTCAGCTACCAGCTACCAACCCCAAATTGTTCGCCACAAGGTTGGATATACACATTTGTATGGAATGTCTTTGTATTTGTGCCTTAAAAATGTTATGGTTTGTCAATGTTCGAGTAAAGGAAGTCACATGGTCTGAAGATAGCCCAGACTTCAACCCAGCTGAACACTTCTGGAATGTTGGCTATGTGCCAGGCCTCCTTACTCCAACATTAATTATTGACCTTAGTAATGCTTTTGTGGCTGTATGGGTAAATTCCTGCAAAATGGAGATTATTATTAATTATTAAAATAATATAATAATTAATATTATTGACAGTAAAAAGGAGACTAAATTTGGAATAGGGTGTTCACCAAGCACCATATGAAGATGCTCAAGAGTCCATATACTTGTGTCTGTGTAGTGTAGATACATGCGTAGTTAGCCACAGTGAAAATTATGTTTAACAAGCATTACTCACTGACATTTTAAGACTGCTAAATGCTCCTTGTAATTTCTTTTAGGTTTTTGATGTATTCACACCTTAAATCAGTAAAGACTAGACTATGGTTAATTAGTATTTTATGGCTGTGATTAATTCATGAGTAGTTATGAATGACTAGGTGGATCACAGATTGATGTCTACAAATGATCAGTAGGAATATATTTGCATGAGTTTATTTACTTTTCATTATTGCTTTTTCCTTGAGAGCTTCCATTCTACTATGAACATGTTAATGTGCTTCAAACACTAGCAATGCATAACTATTACAATTACATTAAAAAGGCAAAATGAAATCCAAATAAGAAATGTGTTTTATTTTTGAATCATTGCAACAATGGTACCATAATCATAAATAAAGTAAGAAATGAATCATGCACACTGGAATGAAAAATTTCAAAGCATCTCACTAGTAGCATGAAAACTTTCAAAGCATCTTGCTGCAAAGCGACAGCCATATCAACAAGATGATAAGCATGATGCTTTTGTTGTTATTTTTTTTTACACAGCACAATGTTATTGTACTTTTGTCAATTGTCTGGCAGATTGGAAGCAGTGCCAGTGGAAGCAGTTAGCACTGCAGTGCCATAAAAAATCATGGTTCCAATAAACGCCCACACGGTATAAAACTTACTTATTACACTAATTATTGTGAAAGATTTTAACCAAGGTAAACAAGTACATTATTCAATGCTATGTATTTCACACTTACCTAGATATAAAGTATTTCAAAAGATCGCTGCATTATTTACTTGCATGAAATCTGTCATTTGTAAAGGAGTTTGGGTAATGAGGATGCAACATATATTATGTGTCCTGTGGATAATAAAGTAGTTCCAGTGTATTGGCTTCTGTAGATTTACATTCCTTGGGGTGCAATATTTTAACTTGCTCTCTACGGTATCAGTTTAACAGTAGACATTGATTAGATCTTTCACTACTGCCAGAAACTGATTAGAAACTGATTAATTGAGCTATTGACAATTGAGGGATTAGTGGTTACTGGAATAACAAAGACATATGAATAAGGCATGATAATGTCAATGTTACAGGTCAAATTAGTGGCATTTGGACAATGTTGTATTTAAACAAAAAAAAAAGGATTGGTATTATTCACAGTTGACAACTAAATATTTTATAACATGATGGCAAGATGTAGTCAGATGAATACATGAATGCAATTTGTATATATTTTGGAAGTTAACAAGCCTTAATTATTATTTTATTTTGCCACAGAGAGAATAACGATTTGCTGCACACTGTATGTTTGCATAATATGAAATTAAGTTTCGCTCATCATGACACAAACCATCATTTTGCAGATTAATCTTTATTTTTAAGTACCAACAATTGTAATATTTAACTGCATTTTATATATCTTGTTTTAAATAACTATTATTTAATATATAAAATTGATCCCCATGCATGAATCATATTGATTGTTTGATTGATTTTGGTGGAATTTTTGGTGGATAACAAACAAATACAGCACTTATCTCCTAAACCCATGCCCCCAAAAGTCATGCATAAACTGAAAACCACTCATCTTTTTTGTATATTAAATGTCCTGGCTTGAAACTAGCTGACCCCTACTTTTTCCTAATGAAAACAAACATCAAAATATTACTTATTCACTTATTATTCACACAATATTTGGCAACTCGTCAAAAACCTCCATCAATTTGTATGCAGGGAAAGTTATCTATATTCTGAACTAAGATGCACCTCTAAATTCAGGAAACTGCACCTCACATACATAGCAAAATATATTGCACATTGTAAAGTATAAAGAAATGACATTCATGTAGTAGATACAAATATTGTCTAGTAGCATAATTTTGTTGTACTGTAAAGTCAGCCAAAATCCTCACTTAACCCTCACTCTATTTTTATTCAGAATAAGTAAATATCGACATAACACTAAGCTTTGTTTGGGTTTAAACTGTTCTATTATGGTGTAGATGGAAAGAGAAATAGTGTAGGGGTGATTCTGAAGGAAGAGTATAGTAAGTGTGTGGTGGTGAAGAGAGTTTCTGATAGGGTGATGATCGTGAAGCTGGAAGTTGAAGGGATAATGATAAATGTCATCAGTGCTTATGCTCCACAAGTGGGTAGTGAGATGGAGGAGAAGGAAAAATTCTGGAGTGAGTTGGATGAAGTGGTAGAAGGTATACATAGGAATGAAAGATTGGTGATTGGGGCGGATTTCAATGGGGATGTAGGTGAAGGGAACAGAGGTAATGAGGAGGTGATGGGTAGGTATGGCTTTAAGGAGAGGAAGGTGGAAGGGCAGATGGTGGTAGATTTTGCTAAATGGATGGAAATGGCAGTGGTGAACATTTATTTTAAGAAGAAGGAGGATCATAGGGTATAAGAGTGGTGGAAGGTGCACACAGGTGGACTATATTCTATGTAGGAGATGCAACCTGAAGGAGATTGGAGACTGTAAGGTGTTGGTATGGGACAGTGTAGCTAAACAGCATCAGATGGTGGTCTTCGGAGGTGAAGAGGAAGAGGAGAAAAGTGAAGACTGAAAGAAGAATAAGATGGTGGAAACTGAAGGAGGAAGACTTGTAGTGTGAGATTCAGGGAAGAGGTCAGACAGGGGCTCGGTGGTGTTGAGGAGATGCTGGATGATTGGGCAACTACTGAAGAAGTGATTAAGGGAAACAACTAGAAAGGAACTTGGTGTGACATCTGGTAATAGAAAGTAATAGAAAGAGATGTGGTGGTGGAATAAGGAAGTGCAGGAGAGCAAAAGAAGAAAGAGGTTGGCCAAATAGAATTGGGATCGGAAGAGTGATAAGAAAAGTAATAGCTGTATGAGAAGTTGGACACTAAGGAAGGAGAAAAGGATTTGTACCGATAGGCCATGCAGAGAGACCAAGCTGGGAAGGATGTGCTGCAAGTTAGGGCAATAAAGGATGGAGATGGAAATGTGTTGACTAGTGAGGAGAGTGTGTTGAGAAGATGGAGGAAGTAGTTTAAGCAGCTGTTGAATGAGAAAAATGACAAAGAGAGAAGGTTGGATAATGTGGAGTTGGTGAAGCAGGAAGTGGATAGGATTAGTAAGGAGGAAGTGAGAGCAGTGATTAAGAGGACGGAGAGTGGAAAGTCGGTTGGACCATATGACATACCGGTAAAAGCATGCAGATGTTTAGGTAAGATGGCAGTGGAGGTTTCAACAAGATAGTTTGCCTAAGGAATAGAGAAAAAGTGTGCTGGTGACGATCTTTAAGAACAAGGGAGATGTGCAGACCTGCAGTAACTACAGGGGAATTAAGTTGATGAGTCACACCATGAAGTTATGGAAAAGAGTAGTGGAAGCCAGGCTGAGAGAAGAGGTGACCATCTGTGAGCAACAGTATGGTTTAATGCTGAGAAAGAGCACCACCGATGCATTATTTGCTTTGAAAATAATGATGGAGAAGTATAGAGAAGGTCAGAAGGAGTTGCATTGTGTGTTTGTGGAGTTAGAGAAAGAGTATGACAGGGTCCCAAAAGAGGGAGTTGTGGTACTGTATGAGAAAGTCAGGTGCGTCAGAGAAGTATGTAAGGTGGTACAGGACATGTATGAGGACAGTGTGACAGCAGTGAAGTGTGCAGTAGGAACAACAGACTGGTTCAATGTGGAGTTGGACTGCATCAAGGATCGGCTCTGAGCCCTTTCCTGTTTGCAGTGGTGATGGACAGGTTGACAGAGGAGGTCAGACATGAGTCTCCATGGACTATGATGTTTGCGGATGATATTGTTATTTGTGGTGAGAGTAGGGAGCAGGTTGAGAAGAGCCTAGAGAGGTGGAGGTATGCACTGGAGAGAAGAGAAATGAAATTCAGTAGGAGTAAGACAGAGTACATGTGTCTGTAAGAGAGGGAGGGCAGTGGAGTGGTGCGGTTGCAGGGAGAAGAGATGGAGAAGGTGGAGGAGTTCAGGTACCTGGGGGTCAACAGTGCAAAGTAATGGAGAGTGTGTTAGAGCGAAAAAAGAGTGTAGGCAGGGTGGAGTGGGTGGAGAAGAGCAGCATAAGTGATTTGTGATATTGGGCTATCTGCGAGAATGAAAGGGAAAGTTTATAGGACTGTAGTAAAACCTGCAATGTTGTATGGTTTAGAGACAGTGGCATTGAGTAAAAGACAGGAGGTGGAGCTGGAGGTAGCAGAGCTAAAGATGTTGAGGTTTTCGGTGGGCGTGATGAGGATAGACAGGATAAGAAATTAGTATATTAGAGAGACAATGCATGCAGGATGTTTCGGAGACAAGGTGAGGCAGGTGAGATTGAGATGTTTTGGACATGTGCAGAGGAGGGACATGGTGTATATCAGTAGATGAATGCTGAGGATGGAGCCACCAGGAAGGAGGAAAAGTGAAAGACCAAGGAGGCGGTTTATGGATGTGGTGAAGGAAGACATGCAGGTAGTTTGGTTGAAAGAGGCAGATGTAGAAGACAGAGGGGTATGGAGACGGCTGATCCGCTGTGACGTCCCCTAATGGGAGAAGCCGAAAGAAGAAGAATAATAAATTACATAAAAATGCTTGAAAAACTTCTTTATTATTGTATTATTTATTTAAAGTAGTAAATAAAACATTTATGAGAAGTAATTCACAATTTTTGTTGAATTTACAGTACATGTACAATTCACCTTGAAAAAGGGAACCATCAAAAGGAGAGAGTCAATACTTTACGATTTTGTTTGTTACTTGTGAGGTGTCATAGAACGTAAAACCCCACCAGTATCGAGGTTGCACTGTATATATTATTATTATTATTATTATTAATAATAAAATAATAATAATAATAATAATATAATGTTATTATTACATATATATTATGCGATTATCCTAATGAATCAGTTGTTTAGAGCTCAGCTAATTATAACTATTACAAAATAAATTAATGCTATGTTTTCATTCTGATTTTACTGACATGGTGCTGCTGTTGCAGTGCTGCAGCTTATGGTGGACTCATCAATCCCTCTGGCTTTCATCTTGTTATAAACCATCCACAGCCTTGACCATATCACACTTCTCTTTTTTTTTTTGAGAAATTTCCATTTAGTTCCCATGGAAACGCTTCGTAACTCATAACAAGATAGATGAAAAGACAGATATGGTGCTCCTAGAAAAAGCCAACGATGAGAGTCCACCTACTCAGAATTGAAACACTAGAAGCTCTCACCATAGGCAAAGAGCAGTCACTCACGACACATGGCATGTCTTCTTCTGTTGTTCGGTGCAGCTTAGCCACTTAGTAAGTCGAATCCATACTTCTCTACACTCTTCTCACTGTCTTCCAATTCCTTAACTCTGACAGGTTAGACTATATATGCAATATGAGGCTCTATTTTTTGCATGTGCAAAAGTAGTTAGATTATGTATGCTGTACAATAAGAGTACATTAACTAACAGTAGGTTTTCATTGTATCTGGGTTGGTACAATCAAGGTTAGGTTTTAAAAAAAAAATTCCAGAATGGTGCATATGGTGTATCTTTAATTAGCTTTTAGAATAAAGTCTGTGAGCCTTCAGGTTCAGTTACATACCTAAAATTATTTTCAAAGATAAAAGATGCATCAAGTTACAAATGATGTACCCTTGGTGGTAATATCTATGTGTCAAGGAAAAGCACATTCTGGTACCTTTATTACTAAGTGTATGATGCCGATGGGATGGCTATTTTGGTAAGGTGACATTTTTTTCCATTTGGTGCACGGTTGGTACTTTGAAGGAGTATATGCTGATATGGGTGGAGTGACACATTAGGGGTATGACATTTAAATCTACTAGAGCAATGGTATTTATAAATCCAATTTTGTTCAAAATTGTGCTCGCTTAAACCCACCGTTTATCTAAAATATTTTCTGCAGATCTAGACTGTTAACATCATTCAACATTGGCATAACCTTCACATAAATGGGCTTCTTTACTACATAATTTATACATTTTCATCTTAATTTAGAATGCTAATTCCCACAGCCTACAATAATTACAAACCGGAAGGATGATATTTAACACAGTGCATACTTAAAAACACAATGGAAGCCATCCAAAAGACCCTTTTTAAACTGCTGCTCATGCTGCATCACAGGCTGTGTAACACCGTCAGAGAAAAATGTTATAGTCATATAACATATAAATGTTATAGTCATATATGGCTTGACAGACTACCACACTTGCCTTTGCTGCAATAGACAGGGGAAAGAAAGTATGCTGAATTTTCCAGCCATGCCTGGATCTATAGAACCCAATCTACTTCTCGTAAAATGAAGATAAATTGTTTTATCAAACAACTAACAACCAAGCTGATGCACCAATACACATAGACCATCCTAAAAGCAAAACAATGAATACAATAAAACAGATCAAATAGCAGACGTCAGATTTATTGCCTACATAAAAGTAAAGAATTAGCTATTTGCTAGAAGCTCACACAGGTAAACATCTAGAAAAGAGCAGGAGAAAACAATAGCATTTATTGTATTTAAATCATCCATCCAATAATTTCTACCTAGCTAAAATGTATATTCTTGCAGAACAAAAAATGTAAATGTCAGCTAACTGTAAAACATAATTTGCTCCCAAATATAAGTCAGCAAACTGCATTATTGATTTAAACTGCACTAGAAATACTGCAGCACATCATTCCCATAACCGTGTAGATTATAACGGTACAATTTGGACATATTACTAAATTGTAAAGAAGCTTTTTATTTCATTGATTTTGAGTCAAACCTTTTAAATTTTAGTTTTAGTTCAAATTTAAATTTTAGTACAAAAGTAAACCTTTGACCTGTAAATTCATAACAAGTGAAGTCATTGAAAATAGAAGCTCTACATATCATAGCATGTCCACTTAAGAAAATTCAAGATGAAATATTAAATTAACATACAATGAGAAGCTACCTGGTAAAATTATTTTGTTATTATGTAAAGGGTCTTCTGAAATATTTACTGCTGTAAAATGATATCATAAATGGTTGCTGCCATGTTTGCAGTAGACATTTCGCAGACCGACTGCTCCTTTAAGGATAAATAAACACAAGTCACAGCAGGATGGATGAGGTCTTTTCCATAAGTGTAACTCTGACAGAGATAGTGTGTGCTAGGGTTATTCAATATACCAATAACTAATGCAAGATAAAAAGCTCTGGAATAAAGCAAAAAAATCGCATGTTTATAGTGCCATTTTTTTGGTGGAGGTGACTTTCCAGAATAAATTTAATTCTGAGAGTCCACATATTTAAATGTAAGAATTAATTGACTCCTTAAAGTAGAACAAAGAGTAATCAATTTGCACAGGTGTATGCTCCGTCTTTTTTTAACTGCATGATTTGATGAAGTAGTTTTTTTGCAGGTTGGTAAATGTTTCTGTTTATTTGTCTTTTTTGCAGTTTAATACTGTTTAACCACTTTTGAATTTAAACAAATTTCTTAGAGAATGTTTGGTATTTGAATATTTTAGTGCATGTGAAAGTTCCAAACAGTAGCAACCTTTTGTTACTGGGATTCAAACCAATGAACTTTCAATAAGAAGTCCTTATCCATTGAGACACCACTTTCCCAGACTGACAAATAAAACCCTCATATAATAAACACCTAGTCTTTTAACATTCTTTTTGTTAATATTAAACAAATTATACCCTAGCATAAATAACAGTTTTACATACTCTTGGCTTTTATATAGTTAGTTTCTACAAACATTGAGCTGAAATATTTTGCCATACCTGTAAAACATTCATGTAAAACTTGCCAAATGTATGTTTCTTTAGTTGGATTTTCTAACCTTGCGATACAGTTAATTCAAGAGCAGGTCAATACTCAGTTCAATTGCTTTCAATTAGCCACAGTCCAGATTGAATTTCATGGAATTTCATGGTATGTAAACCATATTGATTTTGGAATTCTTTTGACCTACATATATATACTGTATCATGAGTTAGCATATTCTCCAATTAGAAACAAAAACTTGTGAAGTGGAATGTGCCACAACTACATGTATTTCATCCAAAACCTACTGTTATTGCCTAAGATGAAAGTTTGATGAAAATGAATAGCATTAAATTATCTAGTTTGTTTCTTATAATATTATACTATTATGTAATACATTGTCAGCTATTTTTTTATTAGAGGTGGGAAGTAATGAAGTACAAATGATTTGCAACTGTACTTAAATCGATTTTCTGGTTTTTCTGGAGCTTTTTTTAATCTATTATTTTTTTCACACAACTTTTTACTCTTACTTATTACATTTTTACGCTTGTCAGTGTCTAAAGACAACCTGTTCAAGAGCATGAATTACCTGTGTCTGATGTCCTGTGGTCTAATGAGAGTAAGATAAACTTGTTTGGCTCAGATGGTGTCATTTTTACGCACATTTTGTTACAATTGTTAAACTTTTGTATGTGGAACACTTAAGTGAAATTTAATCCCATGTCAAAACTGAAGAACTCAAGCAGAGTTGATATTATTCAGTGGTGTAGTACAAAAAGGAATGTTTTTTAGCTAGGATAGGAATGTCACAACTGTAAAAATGATTAGCTTAATATGAGTAACAGAGATTTTGTGATACATTTTTTACACCCAAAAGCTATTCATTATTATTATTATAATAATTCTTAGTATGATATGTGCTTAATTTGGTCTCACATTTTTCTCTGTAGTTTACCACCATTCAGAAAGGGTTTGTGTGAGCCTGAGAAGAGATACAGGGTAGTAACCATGCTTAAGTACTTAAACTCACACTTAGACTCGCTTGAGAGTGGATCTTGAGAATCTAATAATAATGTTTTTTTTTAGAGTCAACTTTTGTAAAGACCTAAGGTACTGGCTGCCAACATCACTGTTCACAAGACAGCAAGTGTCAAGGGCTCAGTCAAGTCCCACTAGGAATCTACTTGTTAATGTGGAAATGGTGCTATGCAAATGCTAAAAGGATTGCATCTCACTACACTGAGGAAGTTCAGTAATAAGGAAAGCTATAAGATTAAATAAACTATTAATATTAATATCTCAGTTTTCACTCCTATTGTATGACTGTTCAATCTGAAACCCCTTGAGGCACAATGACTCACCTCAGCACATTTTTACGCACAGTTGATTTGTTCCTATGGATTATCGTCCCATGGTTAAATAATAATCTTAACACATACTGCTCTGACTAATTTAAAAGCATTGTTAAGTGCTAATCATGAATAACTATGTATGTGAGACCATATGTAATGCTTGCTGCAAAACAGACAGAGTTCAGAATGAATAAGTAGTGCCAACGATTCATTATTAGAACAACAACAGACCAAAATACAGACCAATATAAAAGAAAAGAGAAAGAGGTGGCTAAATAGGCTACTTTTTAATACTAAGTGTTCTCTCAACATATCAAAAATCCACCTGCTAAATGTTTTATTGTCTAAAGGCCAAAAGCAAAAGTTGTGGCAAAACATATATACCTATCTGATTAATATTTTAGCAGAATTTAATGGATTTCTCTCTTTACATACTGATTCTGAGTGGCAGCTCTTACCACTCACACTCCATCATCAATTCTTAATATTTTAGATTGTTTATGCTAGAATAACCCAAGGAAATGTATTATAAATTGCATTACATAATATACTGTATGTAACAAAGTCCAAATATATCATGAGTTACAAAAAAATCTCTTTCAGTACTGGCAATGCAATCTACTTAAATTTTTGTAGCGTTTCCAACTAAGAAACTCTAAATTGCTTACACTTACCAAAGTAAGGAGTCTTACCAAGGGTCCCTGTAAGAAAGGATTTCCATTCAGCATCGCACAACCTGTGATTCAGCAGTGGTCATTCAGCAGTGGGCATTCAACATCGTACAACATGTCATTCAGCAGTGGGCATTAACATCGTGCAGCCTGTCTGTAAGCATTGGGCATTCGGCATTGCGCAACCTACCAAACAGCAGCTAGCAATTAACAGCACAAATCAAACACTATCAATTCTAAACCCCGTACCATATTTTTACCGACACCCTGGGGTGAGTACAATCTCCTGATCAGCGTACTCCAGATAGTGAAATCCCTAATATGGTCCTTCGAGCTAGATAGAAAACCTTCCTAACAGTCTCCATGTCATTGCCAATGAATTTGCCTCAAAATATACATATTATGAAATTTATTTTAAATAAAATGTGTGCTTAGACTGTTTACTTGTAATCTCTTCTACAAAAACATTTTGAATAAAAATGCTTGAGTATGTGTTTATCCTTCTTCAGGTTCATTACACTTGCTATAATTTTCCACATGTGTCTTTTTAGATGCTTCTGATATTTTGCAGATGAGGAAGCAATGTGGCATAAATGAAAATTCATGTAGAAAATAAATTACACCCTCTCAGTACAGTATAAACATCATTTGGGACTGTGGTCCTCAGCAGGTCTTAAAATTAGGTAAATCTCCAGATCCTCTTAATTGTTTGATCATATAATGTATTATAAATGATGAAGTATTCAAAGTCTTCACACTTGTATAGTGAGGAACATTATCCTGAAATTGTTCCACCATTTGTAGAAGCAGATTCTTTTTTTTTTTCAGATTGTTGAACCTCTGCCCATCTTTACTTCTGATTCTGGCATTGAAATTATATAAAGAAATGGCTAGAAACCTGAAGGAACATAGTGAAGAAGACTGTGCCAAAATTCCTCCAAAATGATGTCAAAAACTGATAAAGAACATAACTTTAAGTTATTGCTTTGTAGTGGTTCTACAAGCTATCGTAATAAGTACCCTGACCATACCATTATAAAGCAGGAAACCCAGTTAAGACAACTCCAAACCTCTACACTACAACTGCAACTGTGCACCTACATCATCTGAAGCAGTTCAGAATCAATATTTTCAATATATATTTGTCTAACAAAAACATTAAAATGTAAATAAAATACAACCTACTCACCAGAGATGCATACTCATAATTTGCACTGCTCCTCAGAGTCTGTAATCCAGCTCAAATTCACTGTTCTGGAAGCAGAGAACAAACCCTTTAACTGGGTTGAGACAAGCTAGATAGCTTTGGGGATTGGCTGACCTCTTCTTATGATGTCTAGCTTTTCCTGAAAATTAATTTTTAAGTATGTCCAAGACCAAATACATTTTTCCGTTGGTATAAAAAAGTGTAACTCAGATGTATTAATGTGTGCAGCATGCTACAAACATGTTTTGCCAGTCGAACTTGGCTGTAAGAGTTTCCTTCTGACCAACCGATCAGAGGACGGAAAAATGCTGACGCTATTCTGGCCCTGTGAGGCAAATATGAAATCTGATTGGTTAAAGAAACAGAGCTATTTATTTAGGAGAATATATATATATATATATATATTTGCACAATCTTTCTAGATCATCCAGTGTCCTGGGTCCTCTCTTATGCACTCTTCTCTTTAGCTCGCCCCACAGGTTTTCGATTGGGTTGAGGTCTGGGGACTGAGATGGCCATGGGAGGACCTTGAGTTTGTGACTGCTGAACCACTTTTGTGTAGATTTTGCCACATGTTTTGGATCATTATCCTGCTGAAAGACCCAATGACGACCCATCTTCAGCTTTCTGGCAGAGGCCATCAGGTTTTTATTTAAAATATCCTGGTACTTCAAAGCGTTCATAATGCCATGCACCCTAACAAGGTTCCCAGGGCCTTTGGAAGAGAAACAGGCCCACAGCATCACAGATCCTCCACCATACTTCACGTTGGGCATGAGGTGCTTTTCGGCATACTCATTCGCCAGACCCACTTAGAGTGTTTGTTGCCAAAAAGCTCAATCTTAGTCTCATCTGACCAAAGCACACGATCCCAGTTGAAGTCCCAGTACCGCTTAGCAAACTCCAGACGTTTACGTTTGTGAGTGTTAGTGAGAAAAGGCTTTTTCCTTGCATGCCTCCCAAACAGCTTGATGGCATGCAGAGAGCGTCTGATGGTTGTTTTGGAGACTCTGTGACCCCAAGATGCCACTCTTTGATGCAATTCTGTGACGGTGAGCTTGGGAAAATTTTTTACTTCTCTTACCATCCTCCTCACTGTGCGTTGTGGCAAGATAAACTTGGGACCTCTTCCAAGCCTTGTTTGTCACTGTTCCAGTTGTTTTAAACTTCTTAATGATTCCTCTGACTGTAGATACCGGCAAGTTAAGGCAAGTGGCCTTAACTTGGTGGACACATGATTTCAAGTTTTTTTTTTTCTAAATGTATGATTTTTTTTTACCACCAAAGTTATGTACTTAAATGAAAGGTTGGATTTTTCTCTTTTTTTGCATTTGGGTTCTATGTTGATTTAAAAAAAAGGAGAATTTTTAGAAGTCCACGACCACATCTTAAACAGGGGTGCCAATAATTGTGAAGGGCACTGTATGTGTGTGTGTGTGTATATATGTGTTTTTATTCATTACTGAAGCCATTCTCAGCCCGGGAAAGTTTTTTTTTCCAATTTCCAGACCAGTGAACACCACTGGCTTACAGCCTCTGATGTGGCAGTTTTAGTGTAGAACAGTGGTCCCCAACCCCTGGCCCACGGACTGGCACCGGTCCATGGGTCAATTGGTACCGGGCCGCACAAAAAGAATACATATTTTTTACATTACAGATATTTATTATCTGATTCTGAAAGATGTTTTATTTTGGAAAACATTAACAGATTCTCTCTGCCACGTTTGTTTATGACTCACTCTTGATGCATGTCAAGATGCTTGCCTTGGTCATCCGCTACCTTCTTAAAGTGGCTACGCCGGCCAGTAACCCATAATAAATTACCGCTAAATTGAAACCCCAAGCGAGCAAAATGAACAAAAATCAACACTGGATTCACGTTTATTATTAAATTTAGAAAATAGGTTGGGGGACCACTGGTGTAGAGGTTTGAAGCTCGCTTTAGTTAAATGGTATTTAACTTCCATTTGCAAAATGCCTCTCTCTAGATAATGCCATGCGTTGTTATATTGCGTTTTTGTATAGTATTGATGGTTTCTATAATTGCGACGTGATAGTGGTGGTATTAAGAGGTGGATTCAATCTGGTAAATCCCCACTGAATGTCCAGGTAACAGAATTGCATTTTCCACATACCGTATTTTCCGGACTATAAGCTGCTACTTTTTTCCCACACTTTGAACCCCGTGGCTTATAGATTTTTCCTGTGTTTTTCCAAGTTTCACAAACTTCAAGCCAAAAAACGTAGTCCTATAACATTAGACCAATGAAATTGCTGAATGGGCATGAAAAAACGCACTTCACCTGTGTTCTGAGCTGCACGGCTTTGGAAATAAAGCTTCACCGATGATGCCAAAAGTTAAACTCTCGAGAGAAATTGTTTTGAAAGTAAGGAGGAGGACAGTGAACAATGACTTTCTTGGTAGGCTACTGTTTAGATACAAGCCGTTGTAACGCGTTGAGTCAGGGTCAAGGGATCGCTAACTCCAGTTGCAACAGATATCATATAAGCACAGGCAGGTTTTACCCGTTACACCGTGTAACAGACACTGTCTTTTGTTAAAGCCTGTGTAAAGTTCATTATTTTCAGTGTAGACACCTGTGGCTTATAAACAGGTGCGGCTTATTTATGTTCAAAATAAAAATCTTTGTAAAATTCAGTGGGTGCTGCTTATATATGGGTGCGCTTAATAGTCCGGAAATTACCTTAACTCATTTGTTTTGCTGATTTTCCTGGTCTCTTGTGGATAGCAAGATACACCAAAAAACTTATAGGGAATTATTTTCATGAAGTTTTATGTTGAAATAATGAATGTATTAATTATATTATTATTACCCATTAATTAGAAAATGAAGTAAAATGTTAACACAGTACTACATACATACAATAACATTTTTGGGCTGGCGTCCGTTTATCATTATGTAATGTACCATTTAATATTACTCAAATTTGCATGGATTTTGACTATTAATTCAAATGGTTTAAAAATGATACTCCTTTATGATTAATCAGATTCTATTTTAATTCAGTACATTTGATGCATGGTATAGTGTATGTACACCACTGATTTAATAGATTAGTATGTTAGCTAGCGAAAACATTTCAGTGTATTAACTATCAAATTTTATATTTCTTGTGACTTCAGTAAAGGCAGCAAAGCTTTAGCCAAGTCTATTTTGAAGCCAACAGGCACTATGTCCTTAGATCCCTTCATTTAGCTAAGTACAGCAATTAGGCTAATAACCTACATATGCTTTTTACTTGCAGGCCAAACAAATACATTTTGTCTACATGAGCTACAGGACTGGGTTACTAACATGATGTAATTGTCTGCATGCATATTCTTACAAAAGCAATAAGACGAGAGTCCTGTCTTATTTCTTTATTTATCCAATGTAACTGATACAAACAGGATTATACTAGTGATGTTTTACATTATCTACACTTGAGACTAATAGTGTAAATCCTAGCAAAATTTGATAGATTTCTCTTTTTACCCTCTCATTCATCTTCATTCTCTTTTTCAAGGATGCCAATAATCCTGAATCATGTATAAACAATAGTTAAAATATACAATGAGCTAAATACTACAATAATAATACGACATCAAATTCTATAACCCACATCTGATACTGACTCAAAGAAAATGGTCCTCAGCTCAATAACCAGCTTTAAAAATGCAATGGAATTGCATTTGTTTACTTTGTAGTGCAATTAACTGATTGAAGCATTGCATGCCATAGCAGGTTTTAGAAATTAAAAAAGAACACTAGGCATTAGGCACATCTCTGTTATTTTATCCCTTGTTCTGACCATAAATTATCATAAGAACTTTGAGGTTGTTTAATGCATTTAAAAATAAAAGAAGATAAAATTGAAATATAAACAATAGAATTGAAAAGCCTTTGTTTGTCACATAAACATTATAGCAAATTAATGACTAGCATTTCTTCATGTATCCCAGCTTATTCAGAGTGCAGGGTCAACCATGATATAGCACCCATGGAGCACAGAGGGTTATGGGCCGTGCTCAAGGGTCCAAAAGTGGCAACCTGGCGATACTGGGGCTGGAAACCCAAACTTTCTGATCAGTATCCCAGTGTCTTAACTGCAAAGCTACCACTCCCAACACCTTACTATATTTCACACAATTTGTTTAATTGGATGAATTGTTATAAATGTGAAGACTGACTATGTTGGAGTCAAAAGTTCATATATAGACAATCGCTTCACTTTTCCATAGCAATTTAAAATCACAACAATTTGTGAAGTTATCTGGAACTTAAATGTTTCTATCCTGTAAGTAATTTATAAAGGGACATCTATCAGCTTGAACAGTGGCAGTACACTTCTTATTTGCTCATTTAGATACAGGTAGTGTAAATCCATCTGCACTGTTTTGCATGCACTCTTTGATTTATGGGAGTTTCATCTGGCTTCTTCTGTTCATGTGAATAATTATTTATTTACTGTATTATCAGTCGCCTCTACTCTTTTTTGCATCACCAGTTATCTTCATTGTGAGTTTGCTTCTTTGTATAAACCAGTTTTAAGGGTTTCCATGTGTAAATCTTGCTTGCTGCATCATACCATCTGTCATTCTTTTTTTTCCAGAACTGTTCACTAACTTGCTATCTCAGTTTACTCTTCAAGAGTACTCTTTATACAACAGCCATATTTAAGGGTTTAGCAGCCAGGCCAAAGATGCAGCGTGTGGCCTTGGTAGCTAGGCAGGCTTTTTGTGAATCTTATGAGAAGCTTATCTGAATTCAGTGTCTTATTTTGAATCAGTTGGTCTACAGAATGGTATTGGTAGCTTCTGCTATGCAAACATTTTGCTAACATGTGCTTATGCTTACATTGTCTAATTTTACAGCCACTCCCTAATGGCCCCCCTTTAACTCATTTTATATTTTATTCATTCTATAATAGTTCAGGATCACAGACTCATTCAACGTAAATGCCACCACCTCCCTTTGGTCACAGTTGCATTTTTTTTTTTAGGTTTAGGTGTATAGTGGGTATGTTCTTGTGGGTTGTTGGAGATTTTATTGGAAGCCTTTAAAAATACTACATTAAAAACAATAATTAATATACAGTTTTGGACCACATTACGTGTGTGTATGTGTGTGTGTGTGGGTAGTCTCACCAGGCACCAGGCATCTTCTGGTTTCACATGGTCAGCAATAATTCTTAAATACTGTGGCAAGGTCAGTAATAATACTCAAAGACTGTGATGTTTAAATGATTCTTAATTCATATTGATGGGATCAATGTTTCAGTCATTACAGCACCAACAACCTGAAATGTTGAGATGAGGCAGGTAGGATTCATAAATCTATTTTCAACTGTGCTGTTTTTGTGAGACTTATCCTTATTATTTCCTGTCAGGATGAACCAAGCTCATCATTCTATTCTGGCCTCTCTAATCACTAAAGGTATTTCCAAAAGATAACTATTCATTATTCTAGTGGTTTTATCATATTTTGTTCTTCACACCATTTGGTGAGAACTCTACAGAGTGTAAAAATCCTAGGAAATCTAGGAAATCTTTCTGAAAATTCTTAAAGCAGCCCATCTGGCACCAACAACCATACCATGGTCAAAGTCACTGACATTTTTATGTTTGATTTAAGAATTAATTAAAGCTGTTGACCTGAATCGCATATGTTTCTGCATTGTTCCTGCAGATATTTTTAATATATGATGTATATTTGCAAATCAAGCTGCAGGTCCAATTAATACTATTACATACATTACAATGCCCAAATCTTTCTTCTTCTTTACAAATAGACCTAATTATAAAATTAGAAATAAACCAAAATGTAATCAAGCTAGATTACACTTGGGTAATTCAAACTATCACATTAGCAAAGCATTTACATTTCTCATACATGCAATTTGCCTTCAGCTCCTGATTACATTTATAATAAATGTTAATGAAACTTGCAAATGGCCACTTTATAGTTATGTCTGTCTTAATGTTGATGGTTAGATTAATAATTATAATTATTTATGGTTAATAAATATTTTATTATAAAAAAATGTGTTGGTTTGATTCTTCAGTTATTTATAGACTTTGGGCTCAATGGAAAATGTTATATTTTATGTCATAAGTAAAAAAATGTATGGATAGTGTGCTTTTAACAACTATATATATATATATACAGTGGAACCCAGTTATGTCGATGTCCTAGGGGGTTGCCAAAAAGCATTGAGATATCCGATGATCGGGATAAACAAAAATCTAAATGGCGGCAATATATTAACGTGCTTAAATTTCTTTATGTACATGATGTGCGTTCATAAATGAGAATGTGCATGCACGTGTTTTTTAAGGTTTTTTTTTACACAACAGCGTTGCCGCGATTTGTTTGATGAATGCATGCTATAAAAATACATACAGTACATGTTTATCTGACAGAAATCCCCCTGCCACATTTTTCCCCCCTTGTGCTCGAGATATCAGGGTTCAGCGACATAAAAGAATCGACATAACCGATAAAAAATGCTAAGACAAAGCGAGAATTTGTCGGTTCCACTTCAAAATAAAATGGTTGTCGAGATAACCGAGGTCAAGATAAGCGGGTTTCACTGTATATACAAAATTCACAGGTTGGGTACATACCTTCATTATAGATTTAATTTCAATATTGTTGGGGGAGGAAATGCAAAACATAAAATTGCTTGTCAATTTTTATTAACACAGTTTATTATTATTTACATATGTAAGCAGCAACATTTGAACAATTAAGATTTGTAAAAATGTTTTTAATAAAATGCCTGCTTGGTTAAATAATGTATGAAATAATATTTTATTTAAATTTTATAGAATAAATGAAAGTAATACAATACACTTTTTAATATATTGATTTAAATTGAGTAATCAAATTAATTGACAGACATTTAATTGATTAAATACAAATAAATAAATGAAAAAATGATCATTTATATTTTACATTTGTTAGACCCAATTTGGGTAATACAGATGTGTATATATTGTAAGTGTGTGTTTGTGTGTTTGTGTGTGTGTGTGTGTGTGTGTGTGTGTGTGTGTGTGGATCTACGAACTGTTCTACTTACTTCAGCATTCTGTCACAAATGTCTTTATTCTTTCCATCCTTCATACATTCACTTCCTCCAAAGTGGAATTGTCAAGATTTTCTTTTTTTAAGAGAAGTTCTTGAAACTGGAGATAAAACGCTAAAGAACCCATAGTGATTCTTTCGTAAATCTTAGTTTATTTTTTATACCCTTGGCATTGTTGTGTATGTTTTTAAGTTTAAAAATACTACTACTACTACTACTACTACTACTACTACTACTAATAATAATAATAATAATAATATAATAAAATGCACTTAAATTGAGAGGCGGAGACTAAACAAACTTTATGTCCACCATTTAATATGTGCCTGAGAGAACTCAGTTTTTAACTATGTTCCTCAGGTAAAAAGGATTGCATTGCAAACACAGTTTAATAATTTAAATTATTAAATAAAATTATTTTTATTGTTGTTGTTGCTATGTGTAAATAGTCCATATATAGAATTGCTAATTCAAACTGTTTTCTTTAACACTTTCCTGAGAGTTCACTTAAAACCTTTGTCAGTAAACCTTTTCTGAGTGGAACTGTTGCTTTAAATGCTTTTAAACTACAAACTTCAGTTATAGCAGGCATAAATTAGAGCTTTAGAGCATGAGTCATATAATAATGTGCAAGAAATGACATTAGCTTGAAAATTGTTGGTGCGGCTACATAGGAAGAAAAGAACATTTACTTCCTACATCTGAGAGCTTTTAAAGTAGCATGATAAAAGTGTTTGTAAATGTCAACAGGTCATTCGGTGAACATTATACATTGTTGCTTTGTTCTAATATTTTTTTTACCTTTGCTTTAGACAGTTTGCAAAATGAATCTATATGTATGCACCACTTAACTGAACTATAATTATTATTTTTATATATTGATATTTAGTGCCAGCATCATGATGGCTAGTTAAGTGGCTTTTTTTTTATCATTGAGCCAGTCAGGAAGTCAAATATTTCAGTTAAAAATATGCATACTATGATATGTTTAAATATTTGGAACCAAGATAATTTGGTCAACTGATACCTATGTAAAATTAGTCCAAAGATGATGGCACCAGGATACACTGTGGGAAGAATATATATATATATATATATATATATATATTTATATATATATAAGAGTGAGTGTGATGCTCTATGAAATGTTCAAAAAGTTGAATCATAGACTCCTTTCCTGTGGGACGTGCTGGACAAACGAGTATGACCTTTGAAGGCCTAGTTCACAATTAAAATGACGTAAATTCTGCTGCTAATGTCCTTGAGTCCTATAGTCCTTGAGGAATTAGGACTAAATTTCTACACACAAAATGAACACACACACACACACACACACACACACACACAAACACACACACAGTATGTAGATCATGATATCATTTTAACACAAGCTTCTTGGTCTAAATACAACTATTAGACCCTCTGAACTATAGTCTCATTCTATTTTAAATGCAGCAAATACCATAAATTATGTTTTCAGACATGTTTTTCTGGGCATGCATTTTGACAGCTCAAGTTCTAGTCAGGTAGCTATTAGTCCAACATTCCACAATTTATAGAAAAAAGAAACACTGTCAGAACATTAAACCTTAGATATATCTGACCTGCAGCTCTTCTGGTATTTTAGAGAAAATGAGTCATAGCCTGTAAGTCCTCATCATCTGAAGTCCTCAAGCTGGCTAATGGCACTTTAGAATTGTACTGACCGTGCCATGTACAAATACCAATGGGTCACATACATTGCAAAACACCATACAGTTTTCAGTTATGATTAACATTAGTAATTTGTGGCTCTGAAAAAGCAGGCTTGGAGAACAATATACGAACATTGGAAGCCATTAGCAGTTGGAGTAGTCACAGATGAAAAGGTCATTTTTAATATAACACAAAATGAGAAGCAGCAGAAATTAATGGTAAATCATTAACATTTAAAATGCTAAGTGAAAAAAAGTGCTATTCGCCCTTCCAAATTATGACAAAAGGCTAAAAGTCAACACAGAATGCTTCTAGTTGTTCTTTTAACATGATAAATTCTAAACATATTTAAATATTTCAGAATATTAGTTGCAGTGAGATGTTTAGAGTGTGATTTCAACAGCAAAGTAGTGCTATTGATACTGCATTCAAGCTACAAGGAATCACAGGCCCGGGCCCTACATAGAATCTTTATTTTTCCAGACAGACAAAACAATATTTTTTATGGGGGATTGAGGATTTTATTTATTTTTTTCCTCAAAACATTTGTCAGACAAAAGGTCTACTGGTAAGCAGTACACTTTGTAAATGTATATATACGCAAGGGATTTTCACAAACTTTCTACAATCACTAATGCATAAAACATAAAAGCTAGGGATGAATATATAATCAGATATAATGTAAACATTGTAGGAACTACCGAACTGTAAATAAATCATTCCACAAAATGAAAAAAGCTTTAGAAATGCTACTAACCCAGATAACACATACATCAGCAAAATATGCACAGTTAATTCAGATCAGAATCAGATCAGAATGACACATATGCTCAAACATACACATGCACACACATATACACACACACACACACACACACATACATACACACACACACACACACACACACACACACACACACACAAGGAATTTGTCTTGGTGACAGAAGCTTTGAGATACAATATATTAATATAAGAAAGAGAGAACGATTTATACATAGGTCGAGTGAGAAGAACATGTGCAAATTCCAAAGATTAAAAAAAAAACATAAAATTGCTTGTCGTTTTTTTATTATTATTTTTACTTTTATTATTTTTACTATTATTATTATTATTATTATTAACATTTGTGGACATTAACAGTTTACATTTTTAAAACAATTTTAAATAAAATGCTAGCCTGGTTAAATAATATATAAAATAATATGTTATAATATTTTATGAAAAAATTAAATAGAAAAATCAAACTAATGCAATACACTTTATTGTATTGATTAAATTAGGTGATTAAAATCTACACAAAAATCTACACAAAATCTATGTATTTAAGCATACTTTAACAAATGTCTTAATTTCTTTCATCCATCAGTCATTTACTTTCACGATATGCAGAATTGTCAGGATTTTCTCCTTTTAATAGAAACCCATAAAACAGGACAAAAAAAATGCTAAAGAATTCATAGTACTAGCATTAGCTGCTAGCAACTTCCCAGTTAACAGCTAAAGCTAGCGCTATGGATTTTTTTAGCATTTTCATGCATGCGCAAAACAAATCTTTTTTCGGCTACCGAGTGAAGGGCCACAGTGATGCTGTGCTAACACAGTGATGCGCGGTCAGGGCCAGCAAAGCCTTCTCTTTACATTTACAACCTAAATTCTAATATTTGTTTCATGAAATTGTTTTCATTTATTCCCAACAGTTTATTCTCTTCATTTCGTAGCGTTTTTCTTGGCTGTACTGATTCCAGTACGTGTTACGTGGATGTTAGTTTTTTTGTCCAATCAGATTTCAGCCTCTATGTGCTGCCATGTCAATCTAATCTGCCCAGGGCCTTCAATGTCTGTACTGCTGGCTTTTTACCATAATCTCCTTAAGAAATAGCTCTGTCTTTTTAACCAATCAGATTTCATATTTGTCTCACAGGCCCAGCTAGCTGGCCCAGAATAGCATCAGCATTTTTCTGTCCTCTGATTGGTTGGTCAGAGGGAACTTGTTACAGCCAAGTTCGACTGGCTAAAAACATCTGTAGCGCTCTGCACACATTAATACATCTGAGTAAAAAGAAAAAATTATGCCTACAGAGGAAGAGAAACTAATTTGCTCTCGAACATACTTAAACATACATTTTTAAGAAAAGCTAGACATTCTGAGGAGCTAGTTAGCTTGTCTCAGCTAGTTTCTGAAGAGATGGCATAATGTTTTGCTTTAGAATGTCACAGTAGTATATTGGAATTCATTGTTTTCCTTAATAAACAGCAACTCCCAGCGTCAATCATGCACCCCCAGACCATGATGCTACCACCTCCATGCTTGACTGTAGGCAAGACCCAGTTTTCTTAGTACTCCTCATTAGGGCGTCACCACACAGGCTGGACCCCCATCTGAGCCAAACATGTTTATCTTAGTCGCATCAGGCCACAGGACATGGTTCCATTAATTCATGTTTTTGGACAGGTTGTGTTAAGCACACTGTTTGCGGGTTAGGGCTTCATTCTAGGATTACAGCCATGCAAATAGACTTGTTGCAGCTTGCAGCATATGGTCTGAGCACCGACAAGCAAACCTTCCGCTTCTGCAACCTTTAAAGCAATGCTGGCAGCACTCATCTGTCTGCTTTTTAAAGCCAGCTTCTGCACCTGACACACAGGTCTTAACTGCAGCTGATGCACACGAGCACTCAACAGCTTTGATCAACTATTGTGAGGCTTGCTCTGAGTTAAAACCATCTTGGAAAACCCCTGTATGGCCACTGTACTGTAACTCAGTTTCAAGGTGTTACTGATCTTACTGTATAGCTTAGGCCATCTTCGTGGAGAACAACATTTCTAATTCTTAAATCCTTAGAGAGTTCTTTGCTATGAGGTGTCTTGTTGACTATCCAGTGGTCACTATAAGAGAACTGTACTCAATGCACTACATTTTTACTGCTCTATTACAAGATACACATATATGTATGGTTCAGTTAAGCAGACAAAAGCATGAACATGATAAATAGGACATGTGGCTTTGCATAGTTAAACAATGTACAGCTGTTATCACGTAGAAACAAAAGTGAGTACACCCTATCTATTTGGATAGTAATAGCTGTATGTTAAGTAATTTTAAAAGGACAATACACCTATACTGCCATACAAGCTGCACATTAACTACTCTAAAATATATAGAGAGTGGATGGAGCATCAGTAATCTTCTCATTAGTCCGTCCTGTCATTTGTAGTCTTTTAATATCATGTTGATAGGTAAACAAAACCAGATAGTAACCAGATTCAATGGCAGCTGAGTAGAACTGCTGAATAACTAGTACCAAGGTATTAGCAGCAGATCCTTTTTGTCTTGTAAGTTGCAAGCTGGTATATGTATAGATCAGATTGAGATCTGGAAAATTTGCAAGCCAAGTCAACACCCCAAGTGTTACACTATGTCATGTTCCCCAAACCATTCCTAAACAATTGTGCAGCATGCTGTGAGGTATTGCAATCAATTGCTCAGCAATTTGTGCCACAGTAGTTTATTCTGTGGCATCAGACCAGACTGACTTCCACATACTGTACATCAGTAAGCCTTGGGCTCCCTTCATACTGTCGCTGGTTCACAAGTTGTCCTTTGTGAAACGCTTTTCGTAGGAATTAATCACTGCATAGCAGGAACACCCCAAAAGATCTAGGTTTTAGAGATGCTTTAACCCAATCGTTTAACTATCTCAGTTTGGCCCTTGTTAAAGTCACTTAGATCTTTACACTTAGAGCCAATTATTTACTGCTCCTTACATGTCCACTTTGAGAGCTGAATGTCCAATACCTGCCTAATATATCCCACTTCTTGATAGATGCCTGTGTAACAAGATAATCAATGTTTTTCACTTCACCTGTAAGTAATTTTAATAGTATGACAGATCAGTGCATGACTCAATGACAATGCAATGACCTTGTTTGCTAATTTTGAGGACAATACCTTTTTTATTCATGCTACATTTAACTGTCTTTGTGTATGTGTTTTAAACCTGTCAGCATTGTCAGATTGCATTTATTTAATCTGCACACTTTTACCATGTGAAACCAATTTAACCCAGGTGATAATTTAAATGTAGTTTTTGTGGTTTTGTTTCATTGGATAAAAGGCAAAGTCAGCATCTGAATAAATCCTTCATTTTGTATAAAGCTGTAAAAAACTTGACATGTAAAAAAAAGTGCAATATTATACAATATATTTATCATAATCCCATTTGACATTGTGCTGATGTCTTTAGAAAATTGGCAAATAATCTACAAAACATTGTGAAATGCAGTTGGCATTGTGTTACAGGTGAAATATTTGTAAATATTACCCGATAGCAACCTAAAAATTAAAATCTACCTAGAATAATGTCAGCTATTTCTTTTCCAAAACATAAATTCCAAGGAGCCTTGTGATTTTCTCAGGGAGTTACTTTACACTAGCCAAACCAAAGCTTATGAATTATGCTTACAGCCATTTTGTTTTAGCAATAAGATAAATTCAGTGGCTCTTTAATATACAATGGATTACATTTTTGCTGGATGAATTGTGTGCTTAGAAAGAAGCATAATTCCATATGAAAACAAATGATATGCTGGTATTTCACATAGGCTTAGTTGGTAATATTTCATCACATATATTACTTTGTATTTAGGATATGGAACATTTACAAGTAAATGGCTTGAGAGATTGGCAACAATGTGCTGAAACTTAACAGTTCGTTTTTTGTATGGAACTCTAAGAATCTATTTTACAAAAGAATAATAATGACACAAAGAAGAATTTATCTTATTGCTAAAACAAAATGGCTGTAAGCATAATTCATAAGCTTTGGTTTGGCTAGTGTAAAGTAACTCCAAATGTAATTTTTTTTATTATTATTATTTCAGACTTCTGAACTGTTTTTTTTCTAGTAATAAGCTATTTATTAGAAAGTGTTGCAATACATTTTAATACAGACATATAAAGCATACCTATATCTCTTTATCATGGCACCTGTTAGCGAATGAGATATATTAGGCAACAAGTGTGCATTTTGTCCTCAAAGTTGACATGGTAAACCAAGAAAAATTGGCAAGCGTAAGGATTTAAGTAAGTTTGACAAGGGCCACATTGTGATGGATAGACAATTGGGTCAGGGCATCTCCAAAACTGCAGCTCTTGTGGGCTGTTCCCAGTTTGCAGTGGTCAGTATCTATCAAAAATTTTCCTAGAAAGGAACAGAGGTCATGGGTGGTCAAGGCACATTGATGCATATAGGGAGCAAAGGCTGGCTTGACCAGCTACTGTGGCTCAAAAAGATTGTTAATCAGAAACAGGTAAGGACTGTTTTGGCAATAAAATGGGAACACCACAATATTATACTGTATTATACTGCGGGATAAGTGGTCATAATGTTATGCCTTGTCTATGTAAAGAAACAGGAATTTGCCATTATATTGAAAGGCATCTTATACAATTGTGACTCCATCTTTGTGGTAAATGTTCGGGAAAGAAGGACATATTACTGGAAAAGGCGTGACAATACTTTCATCCTTATAGTGTATCTGGTGGGAGTAACGAGTCAAGCCAAAGTAGGTATGTGTACTCAAATTTGTTGTGGCTGTACACTTAATATTTCACCTTGCAAGGTAATTGCCTTTTATAAATAGCTTAGAGAATGGCTAAGCCATAATAATTTATGACACCAAAAAGTAATTCAGAAGGATGTCAAGAAAGGAACAATTCAATCTTAGTCAGAGTTACACTGGATGAGAACCCACAAAACTTCATGTCCTTTTATTAAGGATAGTGCTAAAAAACTGGCATACATTAAGATCAATCCATAAGGCCCAAACTATTAAAAAATAATTAACCAGTAATTAATAGATTATTAAGCGTACACCTCTAAGAAAAAAAAACTAGTAGAACTTTTTATGAGTTGTGTTAAAGTGGCAATTTTTCCCCTTTTCACATAAGTTATGTCCCTAGTCAGCATGATTTAAGTATCAATTAAATTCTGGATCTTGGTGTATGCCTTGGGCACAGCATTTTTCATTTTTCTCAAAGCAAATTGGTAATGAAAGCAGTATGGCTTTGATTTATTCAGTCCAACAAGGCCAGGCTTTTTTCCGTGTGCCAATTTTGATCTTTGTTATCAGAAGAACAACCTAACCGATGTTATGTACTATAGACTAAGGTGCCATCAGTCACTTTAAATTAAATTTTGGAATTTACCCAATTTATATAAGTAAGGTAACAAACATTAATTAAAAACGTTGTACTAAATCATAAGATTGCGGTTGAATTTCATAGAAATGTAATGATATTTGAACCCTACCCCACACTTTCACCATTATTATCATACGAATTCATTTGTCTATAGTGTTAAATGAATTTGCAATAGTAAGTGCAAGTTGTGTTTTTTTCAAGTTACCAGTTTGTTTTAGGTACTAAAAAAAGTCTGCCACAAGTAAGAAGAGAGTGTGGAGGGTTTGAAGTAGTTCATGTTTATTTATTGCTTCATCAGGTATCTTAATCTTTTATATTTATCCCTGAATTTACAATATGCCAAAATCATAAATATAAAATGGCAGAATAAAAAGGTTTTATTAATTTGTTCATTTATTTGGTACAAAATAACACATGACCATTCCACCCATGATGTTACACAGAATGAAACCACGCTGGATTCCCAAAGCAGAGTGAATTATTTACATATCACACGTCAGTCTGAAGTGTGTTATCGCATGCTTTTATTTCAGTAAAATATGTACCACTATTAAACAAGTGAAATTAGATATGGCTCCTTTTTTGGCTGGAATGAAAGCCTGCAGCCACACCGACCTTTTGTGGATGAGATTAAATAACACTGGTTTACATTATAGCAGCTATAAACAGTGATTCTGTTATACAGCCTCTCCTGTATTCTTGTATTAATAAACACAGCATGCAGTGTGACTTGTTTATTATCGGATTAAAAAAAACTTTGCAATATAAGTCCCTGTGAATGAGCCACTCTGTGGTTTAACAATTTGTACACATGTTCTTGTTTGCATCTCTGTTGCAGTGCAACAATAAAAAACAGTTTTGGTTTTATGAAATTACATGCAAAGGCAACATAATCACAATCACTTCAGAACGGATTCATGCTAGTGAGTGCTTTGTTGACAAAAAATCTTTAATTACTTGAAAATTATATTTGGGTGCTGGTACTCAGTTGAAACAGAGTACCAGCTGAAAATAAATGCAAATATACTGGATATATAAATATAAGATGGTCTATTAAGTTCTATATCGTACATCAGAAAACATTTAAGGTGCAAAGTAATGTGCTTAAAAAAAAACAAATATAGTCATTAATGATCACAAAGAGTGTATATTTGAGATTTCCATTACACTTATATTCACTATTATTTTTATAATGAAACGCGAAAGGGAATGCTGCATTATGATTTGGTTGTGTTGTATCTGCTTTACCTAATGAAAAACAAGCACACATTAGATTGTACAAATGTAACATAATGAGCATTCTTCTGCTTTAGTCCCATGCCATTAACATAAAAGGGGACTTTGCAAGCTAACTCGCTTCATTAAAATGATTAATGATAGTAGGATAGAGGGGTGGCAAGTGTGAGTAACTATCACAGAGAGCCACTGTCGCATGCTCAATTTGTAAGAATTTAATGGAACAAATAAGAGATTTGAAATAATTTGTAGTTAAAAGGGCAAACGCTTGCATCCAAAAATCTGTTAAACTTTCACAGCGTTGATTATTTGATCCAAATAAAATAACATTCACACTTTTCTGGTTTGTGTTCCGCCAGTGTTTTGAAATCTGCAATTAGTTCTTGCGATTAAGATACATGGAAGTTTTAATGTTTTTTTTTTATTAAAATCTTCCTTGCATTAATCACATGACTTCTCTCATAACTAGTCATTTTCCCTGCCAGTGGAGCCACCATGATTTTAAAATTACATTATGTTGTTAAATATGTACAGTATTAGACAGTGGTGTAACCAGGAAATATTTTAGGGGAGATGGGGAAAAATAAAATATAAACTTTTTGCTGGTGATCCATACAGTTGTATAATTATAACATTGATATATATATATATATATATATATATATATATATATAATTAACCAGTCAGACAAACAACGAATTAGTCAACCAGTCATTTCATTTTTAAAACTAGTAAATCATTAAATGTGTTCATTTGATGTTTGAGGTGAATTTTTATATGGAATTATATATATAACAAAAAATAATTTATTATATCAATATTTTCAATTCTATTATTAAAAAAAGGGTGAATTAGGTTTCAAAAGGTAACATGAATATTGGGTTTTTATGAATATACACATTTAATACATTATAGTTTCTATAAAAACAGCTTGCACTCATAGTCTAATGGCTTGTTTTTCTGTGCTGTTGTGTGTCACGCTTAACATGAATACTTTGTCAGTTGCGTTGAAACAATTAAAGCTCTAGCATCATGTATAATACTATATCAGTTGAGGGTTTTGAACAAACAAGGGTAATTCTGTTTTATTTTCAGATAATTGTTTAAAAAAATTAACTAAATAAAGTAAATTAGTTTCAAACATAGGAACTCATAGACCAACCCTGATTACAGAGTAATGGTGAATAAGCCTTGTGGCAAAGACACATTCTTCTGTCTTTCCTATATCTTTTCCTCCCTGATCTCTTCCTCTTAGACTGGAATACATTAGTTTAGTGTTGAATTCATAATTTAATGCTTTTATTTCATATTAACATTTTGCCCTTAAACAATCTTCAATTCTGTGGCTGGGTTTCTTCAAATCTTTTAATTTTTTTCTTAAAGTATTTTAAATAAAAAAAGAAATTGAGGCAGAAAACAGGATGTTACATGAAAACTAAAACTTAAGTGAGTAAATATACAATGCAGTCAGATATGTAATATTTCTATACTTTATAAGAAATAAAAGTGATAATATAGTCACTGTAATACATTCAATTAAACATTAGCTTATCATTTTCACCAGTGATTTTCTAAATAGTTACAAATGAATGTAGATAGAAAGAGAAGAAATGCACCACTGTAATGGCTCCCATGCACTAGACTTGAGATTGAGATCTTCAGAAAGAACAGGAAGGAATTGACCTTCTGCTTTAAATTTAATTAGATGTCACATTGCCTTAATGTATTGGTGATTAGGGACAAATTGCAGGTCGGCAGAGCCAGAATCACTCGAACCCCGGGGCTAAACCTGCCTGTATATCCTCACAGCACATGTGAAGGACCTTCAGCTCCTCATTTTCAATGGGAAATATAGTTGCTTGAAGAAAGAGTTACAAAACGATTACCTTATGAATCCCAACATCAATACCAGCTCCCTCACCTTTTATCAAGATTTTATCAATGATGCTTTACATTGACCCAGGTAGCAGCCTTGTATACAGCCACCTTTTTTTTTTTTCTTTTCTTCAAGCACGATACTTTTAAATCATCCTGCACAGCTGCTAAGAGGCATTGTGTGCTGCTGGTGGAAGGGTGCTTGCAGCCAAAAGAGCTTATTTGAATTTTCAATAATGACAAAGGGGTTGATAAATATTCCAGGATTTAATTCCAGGATGAATCTATGGGTACCATCAGCTGTCCATTAAGCGTCTGTTTGTATGGAAACAAACATGGAAGAATGCACTTATCTTTTCTCTAACAAATATTAGCAATTCTGAGAAATCGTGTAGTGTTTCACACAAATTAAGTCATGCTATTTATTTCATGACTATGAAAAGGCCTTTAAAAAAAAAAAAGGTGTTTTCTACACAGTACCACAAGATTTCATCTTAATACATCATTTTTACATTTAATAATAATTGTATCTTAATAGTTAGATATTACGAACAGCTCAATATAAAAAAAATATATTACAATATAATTAACTATTTATATTAATTCACTTTAAAGCAATGAAAATGAACTTGAAAAATAAAAAAGGGTTAAAATGGTGAAAAAAAAACCTGTTAATGTAAAAAATTTGATATTAATTAAAACAAATAATACCATAGCACTTCGATATTTATTTTTAACAGTTTGCAATCCAGCACACTATAAACGTGTTTTTATTAACATAAATATTCACTTCATATCAGACAAGAAATGTTAGAAAGCAACACACACATTGACAAATGATTGAATAAAACCTTTCAGAATGAGAAAGAGCCACAATCTCTGTGCCAAATTTTTTTGGCCCTTCTGGACATTTTCTGCTTAGCTTTATTCAGTAATTTTTCAAAATGTATAATTCATCCATAAAAAGAACTTTGATCCATTCGTACGCCTCTCTAGCCTCCTGCCAGAGCCATTAACTCCTTAAGGCTTTTGTTCATGTTTTTCCCATAGTGAGTGATTGATCGTGAGTGGTGCAGTCCAGCCATGAGTCTTTGAAAGATCTTTTACTTACATAAAGGACTCCAGAAAAAAAAAAAAACGACAGAGGGTTCGAATGCATTTGCACATGGCTGTGTCACAATTAGTTGCACAATAATGGGCCAGCACTGACTCTGCCAGTGACAAGCTAGCAAAGTGTTCGTGGGCTCCTTTCAAAAACGCCCACTCCCTAATTACATTAGCAGCCATTAACAAAGTCACTCCATTGATGTATGCGTCAAAAAACTGAGATGCAAAATATAGTTGGGCCAAGTCATTGATTCATTTGGGGCCACATTATGTTTGTTAATTAACAGAACTTATGCAACATAAGACAATAGCTTGAAGCCTTATCTGTGCAATCAATTCAATTGTTTTAGAAGGCATACTCAAACAGAATTGACTAAATTAATAGTTAAAAATGTTTGTCTTTACAGTAAGGCTGCATTATATAATGTATAGAATCTTTGTATTAAAATAGGCTCCAGTGGAGGTCATTTACATGCCACTAAATATTATAATGGTATATTTTAGCTAAACCAACAGGTAATTGTTGTAAACAATTTGTTAGAGTGGCAATGAATAATGTGACCAGTAGATGCAAATTGGTGTTGGAGTTTGTACTGGTGTATTGGTGTTGTTAATTTATAAAAAGAGAAATCTTGGAAGTGACTAATAGAGTACTCCATACGTTTATTATTCTGTGATATGAAATGGTACCTTTTGTCCTATGTGATTATAGGCAAAGCTTTTCCCTTTCCCTTGGTGATTTTTATTTATTTATTTATTTATTTATTTATTTATTTATTTATTTATTTATTTATTTATTTATTTATTTATTTATTTATTTATTTATTTATTTATTTATTTATTTATTTATTTATTTATTTATTTATTTATTTATTTATTTATTTATTTATTTATTTATTTATTTATTTATTTATTTATTTATTTATTTATTTATTTATTTATTTATTTATTTATTTATTTATTTATTTATTTATTTATTTATTTATTTATTTATTTATTTATTTATTTATTTATTTATTTATTTATTTATTTATTTATTTATTTATTTATTTATTTATTTATTTATTTATTTATTTATTTATTTATTTATTTATTTATTTATTTATTTATTTATTTATTTATTTATTTATTTATTTATTTATTTATTTATTTATTTATTTATTTATTTATTTATTTATTTATTTATTTATTTATTTATTTATTTATTTATTTATTTATTTATTTATTTATTTATTTATTTATTTATTTATTTATTTATTTATTTATTTATTTATTTATTTATTTATTTATTTATTTATTTATTTATTTATTTATTTATTTATTTATTTATTTATTTATTTATTTATCAGATTTAAGCTTACAAATGTTGCAAAAGGATTTGTAGAAGTCTATGTATTAAAAGACCATAAGAACATGGGGCAGATATA
>MU551577.1:2087045-2159757 GCA_024362625.1 Silurus asotus | reverse complement strand
TATATATATATATATATATATATATGAACACCTTACACCTTATGCTCCACAAGTGGGTTGTGACATGGAGGAGAAAGAAAAATTCTGGACTGAGTTAGATGAAGTGGTATAAGGTGTACCAATTAAAAAGATTGGTGATTGGGGCAGACTTCAATGGCCATGTAGGTGAAGGTAACAGAGGTGATAAGGAGGTGTTGGGTAGGTAAGGTCTTAAGGAGAGGAATGTGGAAGGGCAAACGGTGATAGATCTTGCTAAAAAGATGAAAATGGCAGTGGTAAATACTTATTTTGAAGGTGGTTTATTTTAAAGAGCATAGAGTGACGTATAAAAGTGGAGGAAGGTGCACACAGGTAGACTATGTTCTATGCAGGAGATGCAACCTGAATGAGATTGGAGAATGTAAGGTGTTGACAGGGGACAGTGTATCGGATGGTGTTCTGTAGGATAGCTCTGGAGGTGAAATATAGGAGAAGAGTGAAGACTGAAAAAAATAATAAGATGGTGGAAACTGAAGGAGGAAGACTGTAGTGTGAGGTTCAGGGAAGAGGTCAGACAGGGGCTCTATGGTGGTAAAGAGGTGCTGGATTATTGGGCAACTACTGCAGAAGTAATAAGGGAGACAGCTAGTAAGGTACTTGGTGTGGCATCTGGAAATAGAAAGGAAGACAAAGAGACATGGTGGTGGAATGAGGAAGTGCAGGAGAGCATAAGAAGAAAGAGGTTGGCAGAATGGAATTGGGATCAGCAGAGAGATGAGAAAAGTAGACAGTAGTACAAGAAGATGCAGCAGCAGGTGAAGTGGAATGTGGCAAAAGCAAAGAAAAAGGCAGATAGATAGATAGATAGATAGATAGATAGATAGATAGATAGATAGATAGATAGATAGATAGATAGATAGATAGAAGGAGTTTTATAAGAAGTTGGACACTAAGGAAAGAGGAAAGGATTTATACCGATTGGCCAGGCAGGAAGACCTGTGAAGGATGTGCTGCAGGTTAAAAAATGTGTTGACTAGTGAGAAGAGTGTGTTGAGAAGATGGAGGGAGTATTTTGAGCAGCTTATGAATGAGCAAACTGAGAGAGAGAGAAGGTTGGATGATGTGGAGATGGTAAAGCGGGAAGTGGATCGTTTTAGTATGGAGGAAGTGAGAGCAGCGATTAAGATGATGAAAAGTGGAAAGTTGGTTTGACCAGATGACATATCAGTAGAAGCATAATGATGTTTAGGAGAGATGGCAGTGGAGTTTTTAACATAATTTTGGAAGGTAAGAGGATGCTTAAGGAATAGAGTGTGCTGGTACCGATTTTTAGGAATAAGGAAGATGTGCAGACCTGCAGTAACTACAAGGAAATAAAGTTGATCAGTCACACCATGAAGTTATGGGAAAGAGTAGTGGAAGCCAGGCTGAGAGAAGAGGTGACCATCTATGACCATTTGGAGAAAGCGTACAACAGGGTGCCAAGAGAGAAGTTGTGTGTATTGTATGAGGAAGTCAGGTGTGTCAGAGAAGTATGTGAGGGTGATGCAGTACATGTATGAGGACAGTGTGACAGCAGTAAAGTGTGCAGTAGAAACGACAGACTGGTTAAAGGTGGATGTTGGATTGCATCAAGGATTGGCACTGAGCCCTTTCCTTTTTGCAGTGGTGATGGACCAGTTAACGGACGAGGTCAGACAGGACTCTCCATGGACTATGATGTTCACGGATGATATTGTGATTTGGGTGAGAGTAGGGAGCAGGTTAAGAAGAGCCTGGAAGAGGTGGTGGTATGCGCTAGAAAGAAGGGGAATGAAAGTCAGTAGGAGTAAGAGTGTGTAGGAGTGACAGTAGGAGTGTGGTTGCAGGGAGAAGGGGTGAAAAAGGTGGAAAAGAGTGGCAGGAGTGATTTGTGATAGAAGGGTATCTGCATGAGTGAAAGGGAAAGTTTATAGAACTGTGGTAAGACCTGCTATGTTGTATGGTTTAGATACAGTGACATTGAGTAAAAGACAGGAGGTGGAGCTGGAGGTAGCAAAGTTGAAGATGCTGAGATTTTCATTGGGTGGACAGGATTAAAAATTAGTTTATTAGAGGAAAAGCGCATGTAGGACGTTTTGTGGACAAAGTGATGGAGGCTAGGTTGAGCTGGTTTGGACATGTGCAGAGGAGGCACATGGAGTATATCTGTAGGATAATGCTAAGGATGCATGTGCCTTTTGTTTATATGCAACAGTCTAGGCAAAGGGCAAGAACACCCAAGAATCAGACAGTAAATGACTGGAAGAATGTTTTTGGCACTAACATAAGAACTTAAGATGGAAAACAAGAGAAAAGATGTTACTAGACAGCCTAAACCCCTCAGTCAAGTGCCATAGAGGTGCAAGCTTGTTGGTTTGAGGTTATTTTGAGCAGGGAATGTTTGAAACTTATTCAGGGTAAAAAGAATACTAAAACAATATGGCTACCATTCCTTCTGGACTGCAAATAATGTAAAGCTAATTTTCCAAAGAACAGAGAATGACCTGAAACATATGTCCAAGCTCTGTTAGAATTCTACAGAGAGCAAACAGTGCCTGACAGTGGCTGGAGTTATATATATCATGAAATGGCCTTTCATAAGGCTGAAAACAATTGAACTGCTTTGGAACGAACTTTATCACAAGGTTAGATACAAATCTACAGCTAGAGAAGATCAGCTTTGCCATTTTCTACAAGCAGCATGGCAAGGCATTTAAGTTGATTTTTTACAGAAACTGAAACATCTGTCTAGATACCAAGAGTGTTTAAAGCTGTTATTCATTCTAAGGAAGGATTTTTTTTAAAATGAAAATTAAGTTTAACATCTGTACATTCATGTAGTTCCTTGGTTTACCTAAATTTTCATAAAATTCAATTAAGTAGTCTGTTGCATATTAACAAATCATTTATGTCTCACAAAAACATCAAATGACTAGGTGTCTTCCAAACTCTTGGTTACTCTTGGTAAATTACACATTTTTTTTTATTTTGTTTTAGCTTAGTGGATAAGACATTAGTTTTTAGGTCGTTAGTTCATTTAGAAGGCCCTTAAATGTTTTTTTATTGTTAAAACTACATAAACTCTCATCAGTTTATAAGAGTTTTCTGTGGCCCCTTTGGTGCTCCAAAATTTAAACACTCGTACATAATATTGTAGGTTCACAATATTGACTTTTTTGTGAATGTATAAATCTGCATTGTGAAATGTAAATATTTGCCTATAGAGATGAGTTTTTTGACTGTCAGGCCTAAAAGTCAGACCCAGCAGCACAGCGGAACAATTCGGGACACGTGCATATAGAAGTGATTTGATTACATGCTGTAAAAGTTTATTTTTAATTCTATGTCTGAAAAAAATGATTGTTCACATGTTTGTTATAGTTTCTTTGATTTAATACTGGAAGAAATGTATTTAAGTGTTCTTGCCACAAAACAAAAACAGAATTCATTATCAGTCTAGGACAGATATATCTTTTCAAAAAGATGACGTGCAGCACACTTTATTGTTTAAATTACTCAAAAGGGATTCGATACATATATTGTATCAGACCATGTACTCCTAATTCCATGTAAAAATACATTATTTTTGTTTCCCTAATGAATGCATTTAATCTTATTCACACTGTACTGTATGACTAATAAATGCTTGCATGTGTTTTAACCAATCCCTGGAATGCAGGTAAACCATCTAACAGCTATGAAAATTTTTGATGAGTGTCTGGAAATCTTTTAGAGTATTTATCAGAGGATTTACCTGCTAATGTACTTTTATGGATTTCTATAGTGATGTAATAATACCATTTGTTCATTGGTTAGCTCACTAGACAAGTGAAAACAGCATCAGGCCAACCAGGTTCATGTTTTGGTTGCTTGGATACCTAAAAGACTTTGCTGACATGATGCAGTAATGTTGGACATTGTGTTCCCACCAAAAAAAATTCAGCCCAGTATTTCAGCTGTGAGATGCTGGTGTTCTGTTCTCGCATCACATATAAAAAGTATATTATCCAGGTCTGTCTATGGTCTATTTTTTTTACAAGGTATGTTAAAGTGACTTATAGCAGAAAAGTATAGTTATATGTTGTTCAAGGAATGCTAGACCTCCCATGATCATCACCTCTCATTTGTTTTTGGATTTTCAGAAACATTGCTACTTCTTTCTGGGAAAAAGAAATGACACCTAGTTCAAAAGAGGCTCTTCAGAGAAGCCAGAACTTCACAGGCACTTTTAATCTCTGTCTTTTCCATCCCCTTTAATTCTGACAGCTTCTGGTGTCTATTGTCAATCGCCTTGTCTCCAAGTAAACACACCAGCATCTCATAAACAACTAACCGCTTCACACATCACACCGGTGACCCAGTCTCATGAAAAATTCACAGGAATTCTAAAAAGCAAGTCAAATCTCATGTCAATCGTCCAATTAAATGTATTTTAACAAAAAGAAATCATAGGAAAAGCTATTACAGAGAGAATAAATGTATAAAAATATATAATACAAAAACCTGTGCATATTAATCATATTGCAAAACTCTTTTTTTTTCAATTTTTGGATGACAAATATGGCTTCAAATGCAGGCTATAAAACCATATGAAAAGTTGAAATTGTAATTTTCTCTGTCAGAAGCTTTTTTAGAACTAATAGAATTCAGGACTGTTAGCCCAGAAACATTAGAGAAATCAAATATTCCCTCTCCACCGATAATATTTCCCTCAGGACGCACAAGAGTATAACCAACTAAGTATAGCAAAATCTCCTTGCTGTGCTCATTTATCACACTACTTTGCAGTAGTGAAATCTATTCAAGCCTGAAATGCTAATTACACTGTCGTGTTTACTTACCTTACTCGACCAATCCCAGAGAAAACCGATCATGCAAATCCTTGAAATGTCAGCAGTGTTAATTATCAAGACGATGACAAAATGTCATATTTCCCATGTCAAGCAGAGCAGAAAGATATATGTACTTGCATTTCTGCAGCTTCAACATTTCATTGGCAATTAAGTGATGTTTGTGATATTTTGGATTTTGGATTGTTCTGATTGTAGATTTGCCGTATGAGTAGACATAGGAGGGAATTAGAAGACTCTACATCCTTTCAAAAATTAATCTTGAGCCATCTCTTACATGGATAAACAGGATGAGAGTGGATTACAGAACACAAAGGCTTTAGGATCAACAAAAGATGGCAAGTCTGTCTTTAAGTATTTGATTTAAACAAATTACTTTGTAGTCAGCCTTGTGTGAAAACTATTGGTGTAAACTTTGTTAATTCAATATGAGCAATGTATGCAGAGATAAGAGCTATGAAAGAGCTAAAACATTAACACCTAGAATCAATCTATCTATCTATCTATCTATCTATCTATCTATCTATCTATCTATCTATCTGTCTGTCTGTCTGTCTGTCTGTCTGTCTGTCTGTCTGTCTGTCTGTCTGTCTGTCCGTCCGTCTGTCTGGAATGGTGAACAATGTGAACAAATACTCACTAAATAATGCAAAAAAACTAATATATACACACTTCTATCAATGGATATAAGTATGTTGAGATAATTGAGAGTATTTTTGGAGGCTATATTTCATATATTACTCACTAAGGTGTGAGGTAATCCTGCACCAAAAAATAACATGCTGTCTTTAAATAATACACTCTGCAATATGGAAAGCAATTACCTGTGATCGCTAGTGACCATGAAATGACATAAATCAATGATCGCACACTAAGCCAGCAAGCGAAGCCCACTGGGGTTGCTTTACTGTTCTTTCTGTAAACACAGTGGTCTGGCACTCTTCATTGACATACCCACTGGGATACAGTCATTTAAAAAGAAATAATATTTCAACATATAATGACTTGCAATTAACCATATGTATATAAATAGAGTGTACAGTACAAAAAGAACATTCTTGAAACACTAAGGGCAATACATTGCTATAGTATTAATTTAGAAATTATATGTAGCACAAGGTATGACCTGAACTAATTACCAACATTGGCATTAACTGATAAGGAAAAACTTATTTATTAGTTATTTTAAACATTGAACTCTTCTAGTTGCAGAAGAGTCTGTTCTAGTAAACAGATTAGATTTATATTCCTAATCATATTTCTGATGAAAACAGCAGACTTTATCTCAAATCAGCAAGTTCTCTTCAATACAGTCTGGGATGTTAAAAAAATGTAAATACAATCATGGCACCAGAATACCACAAACAACCTTCAAAACCAAGGTTATTGGGGTTTGCTCTAAATTAACACAATAATGAAACAATTAATCAAACTTTTTGATTAATGAGAACTTTAAAATGAAAAACCCATTTTTGAAAGGGTACTGCTGCTTGCATTGGCCCCATCTTACCAATCAGACCAATCAGACCAATTGGCCCAGTCATACCAATTGATAGCTTTTGATACCTTTATGGTGGAGCTGATCAAAACCTCACTTCTTGCACTAAGACTAGAAAAGGACAAAATCTAGAATAGGACATAAAATCTCCAGTGGACAATGACAAGAGAACGCTTTCTGGCAACAAATGTTGGCTCGAGAGCTCACCATCTGGAACGTGTCCATCCCTCTCACACACATTACAGCGTTTGGTCTCACATGGAAGATCCTTGGAAAGATCTGACCATGCGACTTATTATAGAGAAGCTACACTCAGCGGGATTGCTGGGCACCCTATTGTCTGTTGTTTTCTTTAGTGAAGCCAAACAGCCTTTTGGGATAAAACAGTATAGTTGCCTAATGCGTGCATTCTCATATTCTTTGCTGCCCATGTTATAGAGCATTTAGCTATCAAACCATAGATAGATTGTAGAGGTGGGTGGTCAGGGCCATCAAAGCTTTCTCTGCTGGCCTTAACACTATCGGAAGTACAAGGAGTTTACTTTGTGCACAAGGACATTGCTATGTTGAAACAGATTTGGGTTTTCAAGTTCAAGTAAATGCAAACTTTTATTCCTATAGAATTGAGTGCCTACAGCTTTGTGGTAACAGTTTGGAAAAGAACTATATAGCGTACCATATCCCTTATATCAGGAAAGGTCAGGTGATCCAATGCTTTTGTCAAAATAGTGTATGCAAGGGAATGAGTGCCATTTTAAGTGTCAATTTATAAAGACTGTTCTGCATGTGACATTGTGCCAAATGTTTTGGCAGGTTTTGAAACCTAAACCTTCAAAAATATAATAATTTTCTGAAATTTATATTGTTTCTTTTTTGACATACATTATACACAAACATGTTCATACATGACTCAGTGTTGCATCTACAGTCTGATAAATCTGTAGGTAAAATAAATTTTCACAGGCAGAAAGGATGATGTGTGAAGATTGAGGAATGCTGAACATGCAAAGAATTTGCTCATAAAAAGCACGTATACGCATACACACACATATTTTCGCAGCCAACACTATTCTGCACACTCTGTTTAAATTTATTACACTGCAGATAAGAGAAGTAGCCATTTTGCATACTGTATTAGCCAGCTCTCTTTCCGTATTTATCTATCTTATTGACTGCAGTGTGTGTTATGGAATGTTAAAGAAGGAGTCTGCGGGCTTGTGGCAAAAACAAAAAAATAAACACTAGTTTAAAAAATAAAAAGTAAAAAGAAGGTTACAAATGTTACTACATATTGATTAAGATACATTTACTTAATTTCATTATATATAGCTGGGCAAATGAATTAAAATGACCGACTAAAACATGCATTATGTGTGGTTAGAACACTGTTTTCAAAAAGCTCGTTTGGGCTCATTAACATGTTGGAGTCTGCAAAGTCAACAATTAAAACATTTTAAACATGCCTGCACACATTCAGACATTGAGTAAGCTCTATTGCAATTTTTAACTCACATTTTGATAGAATTTGCATTTAAATCTTAGTTTAGAATTATCAAATATAAAAAACTTCTGAATAGATTTATAGCCAAAAAAGTCAAAATAAATAAAGAAATAAAAATAAACAGAACCACAAAAACCCAGCATAATCAATAACCACAAGTCCAATGTAGTTGTTGCAAAAAACACGCTCAAGTTTATTAAGCCATTTTTTATCTGAATCACACTTTATTATAATTCAACCATACTCAAAAGGCATATTATAATATTATATTATCATTTTAACACAAGCACATCTTTTTTTCTTTTTGCAAAATTCTGCTAGACTCACTTAGCTTGTCTGTTTATAATTTATACTACAATGTTGGAAGCATGTTTTTTGAAGTGTACAACAAGTGCTCTAAAAATGATGGCTGGTTATGCTATTAGACACTAGGTCTAATTCTCTATATTCGATCAGTGGCATAATAATAAAAATATTAGGGCTAAACTATGCAGCATATCGCAAGTCTCAGTGGTGGCATAATAAGAATGATATAGGGCAAACTATTGCAAATGCATAAATACTAAAGTTTTTTAAACAAACAGTTAATTAACAGTAATTAAAACCACACAAGACACACCTATGGCTATCATTTTGGTGTCACATATTGAAAAATGTGAGCATGGACATTCTAAGTTTAATACAAAGTTTAAATTTGTATCCAAAGACATTATGAGGAAAAATGAACAGGCATGCATTCTGTATTTTACATTCATTTTCTCAATAACTGCTGATTACTGGCGTTATGCATGTGTCAGCAGCATGGTCTGAAAAATATGTGTGTAAAACGTCTGCATGAATGTACACTCTTGGCTGTCACCAATAACCTTTACATTTAGAGTTCCACCTGTGTATTTGTGTATTTTTATGACCGTTGGTGGTTCTACACTCATTTATCCCGGTTATGTTGCCGGCCTAGGGGACGCCAAAAAGTGTTGAGATAACCGGTGATCGAGATAAACGAAAAGCAATATGTCGGCAATATAATAACGTGCTTGAAATTTCTTTATGTACATGATGTGCATTTTTAAATGAAAATGTGCATGCACATGTTTTTGAAGGTTTTTTTACATAACAACGTTGCCGCGATTTCATTGATTGGTCATGCGGATTGAGATAACCTGTAATGCGGATAAGGAGGAGGAAGCCTGAGGAGATAATCCACCAATACTTGTAGCGAAGCAGTAATATTCAGTGGTGTGCTCCGGGAGCGCGGTCCACCAAGTTCTGTGAAAGCAGAGACAGTTCGTGTAGAGAATCCATGGATCCGCGCTATGGAAAGCGCAGCGCTGGGAAAAAACGGATAAACGGACAGCATGAACATGGAAACGGATAAAAGGACAGCGTGAACATGGAAAACAGCAGGATCGGGGTAATCCGGGGTGCAGTTGAGAGAATGCGTAGTCCGAGAAGAAGGGCACGTAGTGGGATATGTATACGCGATTACACAGACCGGCATGAACCAACACATACAATCATGCACAAACAATAACGGACCACGAGTGTGTGGAGGTGAGGGGCTTACATAGGAGATGGGATGAGTGAGTGAATGAGAGTCAGGTGTGTGTGATCAGCATGACTGCGACGAGCTCGCCCGCACAGGAGAAAAAGCAGGGTGCTTTGGGGAATGCTCCCGCCGAAGGGGGCGTGGCAGGGGGATTCCTGACATAACCGATGTTAGGTGGCAAATTATATATATATATATATATATATATAGTGTGGGTTTGTATCTTGCTGGAGCATTTAGGACTAGACAGCAAGTCTTTGTGGTGTTTTGGAAGCAATAGTTTCCAGGGTAATGTTGGTAGACATACCACATCCAGCAATAACTGTCGACTCAAAATAAAAGGAATGTCTGGTATTATCTCGGACAGTATCCAAAACACATAAAGCCCCAGCTGCCCAACTCACCACTCACTAAATAAAATCTTGCCTCTTGTGCTTTCTCCTAAACTGTATCTTGGAAGCTCCACAGGGTATATATTAATGGTTATGCTGCTATAGCCAAACCTTTAGTCACTCATGCAGTTAAATGGTGCCAGAACCAGAAACATGTGCCATAGAAATGTGAAAATGTATTGTTCTTTGGTAAGTCCTTCCTCACTGTAAGTGCATAGAGGAGGGCTATAGTGTGCAAAATCCTCAAGGACTTTACTGCCATTGACTACAAAACCATTCTGACAGACCATGTACTCCCAATGGTTTAAATATTGTGCCCTAAAGATGGTGCTATTTTCTCAGAATAATAATGCACTAATACATGCAAGACTGGTGGCAGAGTGATTTTATGAAGATAAAAGTGAAGTTAGGCATCTTCAATGGCCTTCACAGTCACCCAGATCTGAAAAACTTTTGAGCTACTTTCTGGTGTTTTGGAAAATCAGGCAAGGAAAGTTTAGCATCCTCCACCATCATGATGTAATGACCTGGACCAAAATTTGTTTGGCCACAGTGCTGCTGTCCTGTAATCCATTCCATCACAGGAATAACTGCTGAATTCCCAGCTCTAAAATGACAAACTAAAACTGGAAATTCTTAAGGAAATCTTGTACATTTTGAATTAATGTGCACTGCTTATATAGTTGATGAAATGCTTATTTCAGGGATGAATGCAACCACATCCCAAAAATATATCATTCAGGTAGAACAATACTGCGGAAGAAAACCGCATCGGAATAAAAGTTCTGACCTTCAGCAAAGTACTGAGATTTGCCTGAGTGCATTTAATGCATCCTCTTTCTAGCTCTCTCACTGGAACAAGTTCAAGAGTTCAGTAATAAAGTGCACATAAAGTACCCTCACTGCTGTTGCAAATCCACTGCTCTGAGTAGATTTCTTTTCCATTTTTTCCATTTAATTTATTAAAGGAAACATTTATAATGAGTGGGTGATGTGCATTCTTATGCAGGTTACATTTATGCTACAAGAGGATTCTGACTAATAAAAATCAACTATTGAAATATTGTTCATAAATGTATTTTAAGCCATACATATGTCTATTAATAATATATATTGTTGCTCTAACAAAGAATTTCCCCAACTGGTGTCAATAAGATCTAAGCGAAACACTGGAAATTTATTGACATACTGGATATTCACAAAATTGGATCAGTCAACTCAAACACCAATGTTTATTTCTGCATAACAATGATCCATTGATAATGAATTGACATTAAACAATGTGGGGTGTACGCTAAAATAGGTGACCTTAGTGGATGGATGAAGTTTGAACTGCAGCGTGATTGCTTCACATCTAGCTAGTATTAAAATGCACTTCAGAATTCTCTGTCGTTTCCAAGAATGCTCCAGAACACAATTTCAGCAAAAGCAATTGCAAAACTCAGGGTCAAGAATCTTTCAATTCCAGCAGTCTGTTTCATATGCCTTTACTTTTAAAAAATACCACCAAAAGCACTAATGCATTTTTAGAAACGTGGGGGCGCTTTGTTTTAAAAAATGCATGGTGTAAGAGCCATCACTTTCTGCAACTTTTTGAAATGTTCTTTCAAAAGAAAATCAACAAGGATGTTTATTAGAGGCTGGTGTGTATGTGTGTGTGTGTGTGTGTGTGTGTGTGTGTGTGTGTGTGTGTGTGTGTGTGTGTGTGTGTGTGTGTGTGTGTGTGTGTGTGAAAAAGCCTTTATTTACTGTGGGAAAATGAAATGGTCCTTTTTCTTCTTGCATTATTCAAGATATTAGAAATATAAGAACAATTTAATCAGTACTGCTCTAGATAGATGTGCCAAGAAAAAAAAGTCTTGCCAAGTGTAATTAGATTAGGGAAGACGTGCTATAGGCTGGTTTCCCAGACACAGATTAAGCCTAGACTAAGACAAAATATATTGAAGGGTGAGTCCCCATTCATGCTATGATATCATGAAAAAATAATGCATTTTAAATTCTGCAATCCATTTAAGTGTGGAAATGCTAATGTTGTATCATTAACTAATGAGAGAATTCAGTAGAAAGGCTTAGGACTGATTGGAAAAAGTTTGATTTTGTAAAAGTATTGATGAGGTTAGAAATGTATTATTTATATTCTATTTAAAGTGATAATAATTATATGACTTGAGATTTAGTAGTGCCATATGGTAGACACTGTCCTTTACACACCTGCACAGTGGCACAGAATTATCAGAGCCCCAGCATATCTGTGATTGATGTATAATTGCATCTTTCTCTGCGGGATGGTCTGCACCGCAAACCATTTTCGGTGGCAAAATTTAACACAATGATAAAGCAAGCTGATAGCAGATAAGCTGAAACTGTTAATTAACTGCTGAGCTATGAAAAAGACCTGCAGATTTTGGATTACGTTTTTTTTTTGTTTTTGTTTTTTTTAACCTAAGGCTAAAACTTGCAGCATTTTATAGCAGTAAAGCATGCTGGAGAAAGAAATGCAATGTGCTTCATTAACCAAATTTCATATTTAAATTTTCACGTGTTGAAGCCTAAACTAATCTTATGTCCTCTAGATGTTTCCATTTTCCTCCATAATTAAGTGTGTGACTCACAGAAAGGCTGCAATGTCAGATATTGTTGTGCTTTGTGCATTCGTAATTTGTATGTTTGTCATACTGTTATTAATAATCTTTTTGATTTAAAAAATGTTTCTGTTTTTCTTCTGAGCAAAGCTGTGCTGTTGGCAGGATGCTATGTTTGTGTATGATGTGGCTCAATCTGCTAAAATCTGTTTATGACATGAGAACCTATTAGAATTTTCTTTGGCATGCATATGAAATGCTTTAAAAGGGATGAGATTAATCACCTAAGAATTCCACTGTAAGTGTGTTTGGGTGGGTTTTAGTTTCATTCACTGTGCTCTCTCTGTCTGTCTCACTCACTGGGTCCTATTCAGAGATGAGCTGTTTGCACACAGTAAGGATCTAAAACTGAAATTGCTAACATTCAGATCTCAGATGTAACATTATTTTTTTAGCTCTGTTCAAGAGATATGAAAGATTTATGCAATCAGGGTGGAGTTTGCTTCATTATCCAACTGAAAACCATCTCAGTGGCACAATTCTGAGCTTGGGCTTAAGCTTGGCTCGAGTGAGGTATGGTATTAAGTCAAGCATTGTTACCTGAATTTTTTTACCCACAATAGGTGAAGCTAAAGTGATATTAATATAGTTATATTATAGAATATTTTGAACTGTAAATACACTTCATAAACTAAGGAACACCATTTGAGGCCAAATATCACATGAAAAAAGAATAAACCAGTAACATTGTCCCTATAAAAAACACAAAAGGAACATCTAAAGAACCAGCATCTTTACCAAACACATTGCTTAAATGGAGGACTGAATTTTTTTAAATATTTGTACAGAGTCCAAACAAATCTGCTTAAGCAGATGTGTATCTCAAGTTTAAATGTGTGCAAATTTTTCAATGCAAAAATTGACAACGTTTGATGTTAGGCAGCTGACTTAAAATGCCAACTATGAATACAACCATATATGCACATGCCCTGACTACTGTGTGGATCTGGTGACAAAGGAACATATGGAGGTTCTCCACTCTGGATTACTAGAAACCTTTCCCAAAGTAAACTTTCTCTACTCACATTCTACCTTGTTTCATTTTCCATAACTCAGATTAGGAATTTTTCATTTTGTGTGTTATCTTTAAGTATATGGAAGCATATAAGAATTTGCAGGCTGCCTTGGTCTCTGAGTAAATCCAGTTTGAAGCATTATTGAACAACATCTGTTAGCAGTGGGAGAGCAGACCGTATGCTACATCCAAACATAGCCATGTTTGTGTTTTTAAAAAAAGATGGTCAATGGTCAATGACAGTCAATGATGGCTTGCTGTGATGCCAGATGAAAGTGCATAATCTAATAACTATAAATATCTGAACAGTGATATGATTAGGGTTAGGCAATTGCATGTATTGTATCATGAGATCTTATAAAAACAAAAATATGTTGGCTATACCATTTGCACCCATGAAACAGCAGATAAAAACATACAGTATTATCATTTACATTTGTTTATCCTGCGCCTTGAATGGACAATGTGTTCCTTAGTCTCAGTATTTTTTATTTCTCATCCAAAGACTTTCTTGGTGGACAAATGAATGGCACCATGTTAAAGTTAATTACACAGGTGAACTGCTGAGGACCTGTTACAGATGTGTCAGAGAATGAAGTTCAATTCTAGTGGGTGTTTCATTCTGTAATACAGTTGTCACCGAATATGCACTCTAAGCTACAATTCGGTAGATTTTTCTTATTTATACTGGTGATATTGCACTCAGATCGATGACAATTCACAATAATCCACTGTATGTAATGTTCACAAGAAAGACAACAATTGTGTATTGAGGTGTTCTATTGTGAAAGACACAAAAGGGTCTGATAGACCATTTGTACCAGCAATGCCTGGTTTAGTCAGCATTCTAACTGAAACCAGTGGGTAAAAGGTGAGAGGTACAACAAAAATGTTTTGCCCACACAAAGTTGCACTCAGGGAGTTACAGGGATGATTTACAATGGCAGCAGCAAGGTGTCAGTCAGCAGGGGACCAATGGAGTCTTAGAGTTTGATATTGAAAGAACAAAAACAATCTCAGAGCAGAACAATGGTACATAACAAATTTAGTGTTAAACTCAAAGAAGAAGCTAATGCTAATACTGTCACAAACCCTGATTCTATTGTAAATACTTGTGCACAAATCAGTGCAAACTAATGTCGTGCTTTAACATGGATCAAGAAGTTCTTAACATCAACTAATGTAAAATGAAAGGTTTAACTGAGCAACAGTAAAGCTACTCTGACTAAGCATACAAGTTTATATTTAAAACTAGACAGCAGAGGTAAAAATTAGTCAGCTATGGTTTTAGCAAATAGAGTTGCTAGTAGGCTTGCTAAATATAAATGGTGCTAGGGATATGTGAATAAAAAAAAAATTAGAGTATTTAAATATAATCGTATTTATGAGGATAAGATGAGGATGATAATGATGATGAGGCACTGCAGGTCAAGCTGTAATAGAAAGAGTTAATAATATAGACCAGTGTCAGTTCACCTACTGCATTTGTAAAACACAGTTTACTGAAAGTTTAATATGTAAATCTCTGACATAATGCAAACATATATTAAAAAAATAAATAAAACAATTTTAGATCCTCTGAGAATCGCAAAATGTACATGATCTGCTCTTATGAAGAAGCAAATAGAGTGTTATCTGCTGGCGATTGTTTAAATAATAAAACCATAAAAAGCTAATAATTGGGCAAAAGTAAATAAGGTTAAAGAATGAGCTGTGGGTTTTGTTGCCTAACATTCAGAAAAACTAATACACTGAACAACAAGTACATTAATAAAAGTACCAGAGTGGTCATGAAATATTTATTTTGACTTGTTTTACTCTGTTGAATGCTATGCTGCATGTGTAAATCTATTCCTACCAATTGTGTAAATCTATTCCTTCCAATTTGAAGGTGAAATATGTTGGGTCTTCCCTTAGGATGCTGCCTTTTAAATGTCAGTTGGCTGTGTCAGCAGGATTGATGGTTTTATAAATCATTTTAGACACTAAAAAACTGCTGACTTGTAGCACATTAGTGTTCATCAAATGCAAGAGCTGTTGTAAACAGGATTGCTTAGGAACAGTAGAAGAGAAGCTGAGTATTGCTGTCGAAACAGGAGTCAGCAGGGTTTAGCAAACATTATACAGTATCAGAGTATGTAGACGATACAACAGATGGGCAGGGAACATTTATTTACGTATAGCAGTCTTGTAAGCTAAGGTTAAATGCAGGGAATGTGGAAAGACAGCAAACCTCACAGATGGCAGAGAGCTTGCAGTGGAGCAGAGCATCCTTAATACAGGGGGGTTTAGAGGGAGAAGGTAGTAAAGAAACACTTGGTAAGTCCCTTAAAGCTATGACCAAAGTCATTACTATTACAAGTGTCCTACAGATGAAGTGTGATGATAGTTAACAGTCTGGCCTCATCCACTTTATGACATCAGCTAGTCAGGTTGACTACTCTAGCTGGATTGTTGCCCAGAGGATAGTGAATATCACTGGCTAAAGACTCCCATGTTGTATCTATCTACTCATGAAGGAGGGCAAGGCATTACTGACATAGGGAGCCAAGTAGCAGCATATCCACTTATATCTGCCCAAAGATGCTTCAGACTACTCTACTATTGATATATATAGTAAAGGAGAGGCAAGAGACCAGATTCGCTGCTCTTCCTCGGGGCATGATCAGGCATCCAAAGCATGATTATTACCAAACCTGATAGAGGATCAAGGTCAAAACATTCAGTCTATTATGGAATAGGTCTATGCTATGTAATTAGAGCAATGGTTATCAATTGGTGGGCAGCAATCTGAATCTGGATCCATCAAGAAAGCAGTTTAAACCTTTTAACATTTCAAAAATATTGAACCAAAACCTATGTATAAAGCTAGTAATCCAGAAACTCCCTTTTTTATTATGAGCCATAGCTACTTCCATAGCAGAACAGACTGTGTAGTCTATTAAATCCCAAAAAAAAAATATTTGAGCAAGAACATGCAAATGATTTACAAGAGGTTGTGCTGTTGTGTATCGGAAGCAGAGGACAATGTTGGAATTAATTCCCGAACATGATGAGGAATCTCTGTGCAGCCAAATTCTGAAATTAATACATTAAAGTCAAAATTGGCTAAACAGAATTACAATGCTCCTGTGCACAAAGCACAGTCTATAAAGACATGGTTTGCCAAGTTTGTCGTAAAAGAACTACACCCAAAAATGTATTTTTGTTAAGCCATAAGCACAAATGAACCATCTGTAAAGTAAACACAATAGTAATAATAATAGATATGATATATGGCTATTTCATTGATAACATTTTAAATGTTTTTGATGATTTTGACAAGAAGTTTATATTTTTGGGTTTAAAATATAAAATATTTCCAATATTTACAGACAAAAGTCACCTCTTTTTTTCAACCACATTTGGCTTATCACTAAACTGTTACCACATAGTTGGAGGCACTTAAACTAGGAGGAACAAACCTGTTTAGGCATCACAATGTCCCTGTGCACAACACAAATTCCATTCAGATATATTTTACGTAGAAGATCTTTAGTGGCCTTCTTTAGAGCTCTGACCTCAAATCAGTTCAACAATCATAATCTAATATCTCAGTAAAGTAATGGTTATTATAAAAGCAAATAGGGACTAAATGATGAATGGCATATTCAAAAAGCAATTGATTGATTGATTGATTGATTGATTTTATTATAAGGTGCACCATCTGGATGTCTTTCAAAACTTCATGATGACTTAAGGATGATAGTCAGCCTACATTAGTTTTTAATAATGCTTCTCTGGTGGTAGTAGTTGTAGAGCCAAAGTAACAATTGATGAATAGATGAAAACAAAAGCAAAGAATCATAAGGAAATTAGCAAAGAAACATTAGGAAATACCTGAAAATAAATATTGTTTTACTTATCTATCCTGGCCTAGTTGGCCACGGACCACTGTAAGCAAAAAGATGTGTAACTAAACTGGTTATTACTTTCTTTACCACCTTTCCAAATGTGCTGCAGTTCAGTCCTTCTGTTCATCATGCATCTGCAAAACAATAGTTCTCCAGGGGGACAGAAAATTTCTACCATCTGAAGTAGCGCTAGGCTTCCGATTTCATCATTTTATCCTATCTCTAAAATCAACATATGTCTTGCATGACAAGATGCGGTTTAAAATAAGTGTGTGACCTGAAAAAAGGAATATTTGATCAGAGCCTCACTCTAATTACTGTCAGGAAAAGAAAAAAAGCTACTGCTCAAACAGGAATGAACATCAAAGACAATTATGAGCATAAGGAGGAAATGCCAAGGTGCAACATCAAGTCCAAAGCATGACCACGCATTGGAGAACAATAGAGCTTGACAGTTTGGGGACACTTATTCAATCGGAATTAAAGAAGCTTTACAGGTCTAAATCTGTCTATTCTACTGAGAAATATATATATTCCAAAATACAATATTTTTTTTTAAAACAAGGTCAATGTATCAGTAATCAGAGGTTGTATTAAAACAATTGGGCAAAGAAAGACAAGGTACAAAAAACCTGCAAAAACTTTATAAAAATCTAACTTCATTGGTGCATGGTGTTGAGTAGCATAATTGATGTGGTAATACAAAATACAGGTTATTGCACCCCTGGTGGTGTGGAGTTTTGTAATATTCAACAGACGGGTGTCATGATTATTCTTATACTTTAATTATGATACATTTTTATGTTAAAGAGATTTGTCATGTTTATGTCCTTAATACACTTCTCGTGCATAGAACTCATTTCTTTTGCAGCTTATCTCAATCTTTATTTTTTTAATTCCAAAAGATTACAATTAGACTAGTAACAGAGGCTGCGAGAGAGAGAGAGAGAGAGAGAGAGAGAGAGAGAGAGAGAGAGAGAGAGAGGAGGGAAAAGAATAAGAGCACACTTGAGAACATGTGATTGCAGTAAGTAAACATTTATTGCCCAAATTGTTTTTTGTTTTTTTTGTGTGTTTTCTTCATGTTTTATACCCTCAAGCCTGTTTAGTTGTTCATTGCAGTTTTTTAATGTTGCTTGCTGTTGCTGGCTGTATTTGATGTTCATTTTGTTTGTTAAATATTTTATTTTGGACTGTTCAGTACAACTGCCACCCAACAGTACAGCTGTCGCCCAACTGTTAAAATTTTTTTGGATTTCTGGAAAAAAGAAATTGTCTTTTGGTTGTTTTGTTAGCAATGTGTGCTAAAGCATTGAATCTTAATACAATCATTATAACACCACAGTTATAGAAAACAACCAATATTAAACAGAAACACAGTATAACAGAGCGCTGCATCGCAGACAGGACACTCATGCAGTGAGAATAAATGCCATTACTAAAGCAAAAAACCCAATGAACACAATCCAGTAAGGTTTCTTTAACTGCAGCCCCCAGCTGCACTGCCTACATACATCATCTCTAGCAGAAGCATTAATATTACTCTTATAAAATGACGCTGGGTTTTCTGTGAATTTTTGCATGCATTATGGTTTCCTGGCGAATTTTAAGGCAAATTGTGAGATATTGTGCATATTCTCTGTGAAAGAAAATACAAAAGTATAAATGGTTCATGAAAAGCTTAAAACTGGTATGAACTCATGAAGTCCAGCTTTTTTTTATAAAGTCAATTTTCTAAATGCCTTTGCAAATATATCTGTGACCTAATCAATTTCTTCTTCTCTGTCAGCCATAGTGGAGTAAATAAGCAAATATCAAATCCACACAAATATATTTTAGCATGTGCAGTTTGCTACAGATGCAGTTTGGTAGCTCTGACTATTGACGATGACGCTTTCTGACTATCCAATCAAAGGACATGAAAATGCAGACAGGATTATTTGCCTTCTAGAGGGACTTGGAGTGACCAACTTGAAATCTGATTGGTTTAAGCAACAGCTTCAAGCAATATGGACTTGAAGCCAGCAAAAGCCTGCACTGTAAATTTCTAAAGGCCTTATGGCAATCAGTGATGTGACAGCTAAAAATAATTAAATTAATCTCCAACGTAAAATTAGACTTGTTGGCACTGCTCCTTGAAGAATTGAAGAGAATAGAGTATTGTAAATATTTTAATCAAAAGCCTGCACTGTAAATTTCTAAAGGCCTTATGGCAATCAGTGATGTGACAGCTAAAAATAATTAAATTAATCTCCAACGTAAAATTAGACTTGTTGGCACTGCTCCTTGAAGAATTGAAGAGAATAGAAGTATTGTAATATTTTAATAAATATTCATAGACAAAAAAATATTTTAAAATAAGTCAGTGATTATGATAGTGTTTAGGCTAGCAGAGAAGGCTTTGCTGACCCTGACGATCCGTTACGGATGTAAATGTATATACAGAATTGTAATGTAGTCAGCATCTGCCTGGAACTACAAAATATTACTTGCAAACTTTACATAGTTTGTCAACCAATTAGATTTCAATATTAAATGGCACTGAGGTGTGTGTGTGTAATAAAATATTTGATATGTAATGGTGAAGCAGTCTACTCCTAGAGAGAAATGTTTGGTGTCAAGAAGGAAAAATTAGTGCTCTAATTGCTATAATTGCAACTTAAAAAATAGTTCCATCATTTCCGTTTGACAGAAATTAGGCTTTTAAATAGCAATAGCATTTGTGACCTGTGTTATCTTACCAACAGAACACTTAGTGTAGTTTAGTGTAGTGTATGCTAAAATACATTAGGATCCGGGTCCACTTTCCATAATTACCATAATAAGTGCTATAATTGGGGACACAATAGACTGAAAGTGACTAGGAGGACTAAAGGTTAGGATGATTAGGGAGTGTATTTAAAAAAAAAATACCCGAGGAAAAGGTGAACTACAGCAAAACTTCAAGTTCTTGTTAAGAAACAACAGTGCAACCAACAAAATACCAACAAAAGCACAAAAAAACCATAGTACCACCTATGATAGGCTTTGATATGATTATTCTCTTCCAGTTCATTGATCTTAAATTGCAAAGTATCTTTACCACCTGTTCTTTTTCAGGCTAAATGCAAATATGGTAAAGCACTTGCATAATCACTTTTGCTAATTTAGCTATATAACAGATTCCCATGCTTCACCACCTGGATAGCAATATAGAGTGCATTGCAAAAGTATTCATACTTGAATATTTCCACATTTTGTCACATTTTAAATTGTATTTTATTGGGATTTTATGTGAAAGACCGGCACAAAGTATCGCATAATTGTGAATTGGAAGGAAAATCAGACATGGTGTTAAAGATTTTTTACAAATAAAAATCTGAAAAGTGTAGCATGCATATGTATTTGACCCCCTTTACTGTGATACCCCTAAATAAAATACAGTGCGATCAACTGCCTTTAGAAGTCACCTAATTAGTATTTACTTAAATCCCAGGATAATTATAGCTGTTCTATGATGGCCTCAGAGGTTTTTTAAAGAACATTAGTGAGCAAACTGCATCATGAAGACTAAAGAACACACCAGACAATTTAGGGATAAAGTCTAAAGCAGGGTTAGCTTATAAAAACATATCCCAAGCTTTGAACATCTCACAGAGCACTGTTCAATCTATCATCCGAAAATGGAAAGAGTATGACACAACTGCTAACCTTACAAGACATGGCCATCCACCTAAACTGATAGGCCGGGCAAGGAGAGAATTGATCCATTAAGCAGCCAGAAGGCCCATGGTAACTCTGGAGGAGTTGCAGAGGTCCACATCTCAGGTGGGAGAGTCTGTCCACAGAACAACTATTAGTTGTTTTGTACTACATTACACTTCATCAATCTGGCTATTATGGAATAGTGGCAAGGAGAAAGCCATTGTTGACGAAAAAGAATAAGAAGTCCCGTTTGCATTTTGTCACAAGCCATGTAGGTGACACAGCAAACATGTGGAAGAAGGTGTTGTGGTCAGATGAACTACATGCAAAACGCTATGTGTGGCGAAAACATAACACTGCACATCAGCCTAAAAACACTATTCTTATTGTGAAACATGGTGGTGGCAGAATCCTCTTGTGGGAATATTTTTTTTCAGCAGGAACAGGGAAGCTGGTAATAGTTGATGGGAAGATGGATGAAGCTAAGGGCAATCCTGAAAGAAAACCTAATAGAGGCTGCAAAAGACTTGAGATTGGGGTGGAGGTTTACCTTCCAGCAGGAGAAAGACCCTAATCATACAGACAGAGCTACAATGGAATGGTTAAAATTAAAGCATATATATGTTTTAGAATAGCCCAGTCAATGTCCAGACCTAAATCCTATTGAGAATCTTTGACCAGAGTTTGACCAATCTGATTTACCTAGCTGTTTTGCAAAGAAAAATTGGCAAAAGGTACAGTTTTTAGATGTGCAAAGCTGGTAAAAACAGACTTGTAGCTGTAATTGCAGCGAAAGGTGTTTCGAAAAAAAGTATTGACCTAGGGGGGCTAAATACATATGCATGCCACACTTTTCAGATTTTTGTTTGTACAAAATTTAAACATTATGTAGCATTTTTTTGTGTTGGTCTATCATATAAAATCCTAATAAAATACATTTAAGTTTGTGTTTATAACCTGACAAAATGTGGAAATATTCAAGAGGTAATATCTATATCTTTAAGATATATAATCTATATCTATGAGATTATAAATATCATATACAGCACATTAAACATCTGAGTGAGCAATGTGATGACTGATTTATTAGTTTGTTGCTGTTTACACACACATCAACAAGCTATTCATGAATGACATTTCCTTTTTTTTTTTTTTTATCCTGTCTTTTCAGCTTGCTGGCACGTTAAGCTTCTACACAATGCCTCAATGGTGGTGAGCCACAGAAAAGGATCTCTTTTTTCCATTAGTGGCCGGAGATTGTTTTCTTATACCTTTCACTGGTTCAAAGCCCAAAGAGCTGACAGGGAGTAAATGTAGCCACTCATCCCTTTCTTTTTCTTTTAAAATTTCTTGGACATCCGAACTTTCAACTTAGAAAGGAATGACTGGGGAGCTACACCTTAACCTGAATTCTAAGCAAATCCAGCTCTATGCAGTTTGTCAGGCGGTACTGAGTTAAACAGAGGACATGCTAATAAAATATCAGGTCGGTTCCTATGAGATTTAAAACTGTGCTTAAAATAAAAAAACAAAAACAATTCTTCTCAGTCTGAACTAACCATCACACATAGAACATATTGCATAATGAACCCGAACTGGAAGCATGGTGATGGCAGCATGATTCTTTAGGGCTTTCTTTCTTTAGCCAGGACTGGCCTTTTTTTAAAGGAAATCATGAATAGCTATAAATGCCAGCTGATTTTAGTGCAAAACCTTTAGGTATCTGCTACTAAGCTGAAGATGAAAAGGATTTTCACCTTTCAGCTCAACAATGACCCAAAGCATACATCAATATCTACAAAGAAATGGCTTAACAAAAAAAATCAATGATTTAGAATGACTTAGCCAGAGCCCAGAATTGAATCTAACTAAACAGGGTCTGTTAGGTTAACTGAAACAGGCTATGTAAGTTGTTTCTACACTGAGAGTTCTAATGTTTTAACATGATTTTGACTTGGTTTAATTTTTACATCACAAAAACTTGCATTTTAACAGGAGCAATTTTATTGTGGACAGAACGTAGCTGTCGGGAATTGTGTGTGGTCAGGTAATGAGTGAGGCAAGGAAGCAAACAAACTCACCATTTCAGTTCATTCCAGGGCTGTTCAGTGGTGTTCAACGTAGTCCACATGTGTATTAGCACATTAATGTCTTTATAAAGCTCGCTTTGTGAACAGGGTAGTTGTCATGCTGGAACAGTTTTCGGTCCTCTAGTTGAGGTGAAGTAAAATCTTAATTCCACAGATTATACATAAGACATTTCAAGCAATTGTGTGCTTTCTACTTTGTGGCAAATGTTTGAAGAAGAGCCACATATAGATGTTATGATCAGGTGTTTAATAATTGTGGAGATACACAAAGTATGTATGCATGTAAACAGTAGGCAGCAGTGTGAAAAATTCTCTGACAGTAGTTTATATTTCACATATACAAAATTCAAGTGTAACATTCTATATTTCTTATTTTGTTCTGGGGAAAAAAATCCAATGTTACACAAACATGCCACTTTTCAGACAAAAGACATGCAGGCTGCTGCCAACAAAAGAAGAAAGTACAGTCATAAGGTTGCTGCAGAATATTCAAGATGCTCAGTAAAAACTTGCCAGCAAATTTCTTTTTGTTTGTACCCTATATTTTTCTATGAATATATCTGAATCTTGCTTCTAAATTGAACACACTCTCAGGCACAAACCAAATTCGGATAGTATTACCTTGGTGATGTCTGTGAAGCTTTGACTCTCCTCATGAGACCATGCACCATGCAAATGAAATAGCTTGCAATATTCTAAAAATTGTGTTTGAACACTGCAATAGATTGTCCATCTTAATATGCATAATTGAATCACATTAGTAGTTTTGGTTTATTTTACTTTACCAAAATGAAATAATTTTCTGTTTCCATGCCAGAATTAGCAGTGATCTGCCTTATTTGACTCATTAACATGAGCCTCTGTTTACAAATACTTGCTTGATGTCCCCTGGCACATTACCTAATTACAAACCCTTTGAATTTTGTTGCATTACCTAATGACCACATACCCATAAGAGCCTGTTTGTTTAACCTAATTAATTCCAGGATTGTCCAGTTGTGATAATAATTCTCTAAAGAAAAGCATGTTTTTGCCTTTTGCAGTGCCCTGGTGCTGTGGAAACTAAAACCTGAGAAGATTGATCATCTATCTAATCTACAAATCATACAGACACCGTAAGTCTTGATCAAGATTTTCTCTACTTTGTGATCAGCCCTGAAGCATGTACTGAACTGTGGCATAGGGTGAAATCTATATGTTGCAGCATTCTGGATTTCCTCTTGCACTACTATCATAGATGTTAGCCATGTTAAAAATAAATATGTAAAATAGCTCACTGGATAATTTTCTTTCTGCTCCACATGGTGTCTCTGTCATCACTACCCACTAAGTGTGCATTAACATTGACTCACACACACAACATCAGCACACTCAATCCAGCTTCACATTTGTTGCAGTGCTTGACCATGCAGAAGCTCTTTGCAGTCAAGCCTGATATAGTGCCACTGAATGTTGTACTTTTTCTGCCTTACGTCACATCATTGTGATATCAATTGCTAATTGGCTAGATCAAGCCTGAATAGATTATAGCTAGCATCAGCTCCCTATGGAGAAAATTTTATGTTGAGATTAGGCGATTTGTTCAGCAGATAAATGGAGCTGATCTACCAGCATGTGGCCTTGTTCAATAGGCAAAAGGAGAAGAGAGCCCAAGGCTGTGTCTGTCGGCTGTCTTGGCTTCTCAAATACATGAAAATCTTTTTTCTATGTTTTTAGTTCATGCCCAACCAGTCATTGGTTTCATGCTTATTGGCCAGTTTTGGGATTTGCAGAAACAAACACCAATTCGTTTCCTGCCGAATGCTAGGCAGCAGATCATTACTCCCCACAGCGCTCTTTCCCTCTCACTAAAACAACTCCGTATTCACGTGAGACTGAGAAGTGCCACCAGCTGCCACATTTTCAAAGACATTTCAGACCTGCTCCAGAAAACCTTTAAGAGCATAGTGCACCACAAGTGCAGTAGTGGGCAATGTGGGAGTTAATGTTCTGTGATCTCCTAGGCAGGCACCGACACATTACAGTAAAAAACAGTCAAAATGCCAAAGGCTCATGTTGGAGATCACCTTTTTATCTCAGAGACATCTGCACTTCCTGCATTGACATGTATGTTGATGTGTGGTTTTGGATCTTCTTTTAAAAATTTTCTAAAATCTCAAATTATGTAGTCATACACTCTAGAGTAAGGAAATTCAAAGAAATTCTGTTAAGGTTCAATTAAATTACATAACATTCCAGACTTTCAAAGAACTGGAAAAGCATGTAGTGTTCAATTTTAATGTCATTATAAACATTAGTGATTAGTTAATGGCAATAAATATGTGCATGTTGACTTCAGTAAATGTAAAAGTCCTTATTAAGGAAACATTTTCAGTGAAAACCTATGATGCATGTCTACAATGTACTTAATTTTTCTGAAAATGCTGTATATCTCAGGAATGCAATTTTGAACAATAATGTTTACAAGCCAAGTAAACTGTTATAAAGTATTAACAGTACATAAGAAAGTACTATTACGTGGCTAGCCAACAAAAAAAGAGGTGTCTATAAATTACTAGTTTTGCTGTAAAACAAGCTACATATAGCATAAAGAATTTATTCTGATAATTCCATGTAGGCTGTAGTAGCACTTAGATATATTTAACACAACAAGCAAATGTAAAAAAAAAAAAGTTCCATAGTGTAAAACATCCAAAGATTATTTTACACTGATTGAACATCAGGCTACAACATCGTGATATGTCCACAGGTTTCTTTTTTAATACTCCGTAAAGGTGATAATTGTGAAATTGAGTTAAATCATTTATTTTTAAAAAAAAGGAAAAAATACTATGTTTCAATGTCTCCCATGGGCAGGGAGCAATATACTCCAATGTTCTATGTACTCAAGTGCTCATTTTAAGATTTTTTTTTTCCACCGCTGTAGTTTGTAGACATCAGTATAGTTATGTGTTTGTTTATTTACAATCATCCTTCTTTCCTTGAACACTTTTGACTAGCGGCACGTTTCGATACGTTTTAATGTGAAGGATAAACACACACTTCACTGTCCAGTCACCTTTAACATTTAATTTTTTAATAAAACATGCATTGTCACTTCAGACCAACGAGTGCAAACGATTTCTCTTTGTTGTCTCATACAACAGGTAAATATTTACCAGAGATGTTTCATCGCTGGTTCACAGCAATAGATAACAAATAGAAATAAACAGTTTTCAAAAAGCATCTACTGAATTTAGACAATAAAGTACTACAGAGATTTGTTTGTGTGGGTGAAAGGTGTACTTACCAAAAAGATGCACCGAAACACTGCTGTTCATTTATTAGAATGAGTTTGTAGTGGTAAAAATAACACGTCAATTCTATCAATTATTTTCAGGAGTAAAGAGGTTATTAAGGTGAACATTGTTTTTTTAATTTTATGTCACTGTTGTGCTTTGGGAATTACAATTATAATAGCCTGCAGGAGTCACATAGTCAATTGGAACTAAAAATCAGTTGATGAAACAGTTGGAATCAGGTGTGACTCCTGCAGCGTTGGAAAGAAATCCTGCATTTACACAAGCACATAAAGGATTGGATTTTGAAAAACATACTCGTTCTCTCTCTCTCTCTCTCTCTCTCTCTCTCTCTCTCTCTCTCTCTCTCTCTCTCTCTCTCACACACTCACAGCTCTGATGGACCTTTGCACTTAAGAAATTAAATCCATTTTTTATTAATGTAGCAATATATTTAAAGCTGGGTAACAGTTATTAAAATAAAGAGTAATTCATCATGTTTCTATATCAATGGAGTATTTTCTAATGTACAAATTATTAATGACATTGTTTGTTTTCTGTATTCATAATAGTGTAAGCATGTAATAAAGGCTTTTAACACATAATATATTACCTTTATTTTTGAAAGTAATCAGTATTTTATAAAGCAATATACGGATTGTAAATTGTTATCTGAAGAAAACCTGTATTGGTTTTTATCAGGATCAAACGAGGAACCATGGATATATTTTGTGAATTCACCTGTGGAATTCTTCTTTAAACACATATGAATAATTGTATTCTGTGAGTGAGTCTTGCTACATTTAAGATAAGATAAGATTTACCTATATTGATTGCTTTGTTACAGCAGCAAGGGAAAAAAAAAGGAAATATATAAAAGAATAGACACATACTATAATATACAGTATATACACCACACAATGTATAAATACAAATAAGGAAAAAAGTACATATTGCAGGTATTACAGGTAATATTGCACATATTAAGAATGGGCAAAGGTCACATGTCTTCACAAAAGGTCATCAAATACATGTGGAGAGAAGATTTGTATTAAAACTAAGCTGATTCCCACATACTGTTGTTTTCTATCCTTTCACTTCATTGGGTAAAGTGGTGAGGGTTCAGTGATTCCTTCTAATAGAGGCTTTACTCAACACAGCATTCCCACACTTAAAATAAACTTTGTCAGCAACAGCAGATCATCTTATATCTCAGGTCTCCAGACAGAGACCGTCTCTAAACATTTCATGTGTTTTTCTCGGGCCATCTTCCAGTGCAGGGTGTGCTGAGCTCTGACATTCAGCTCTGGTTCCCCCGAGGCAGCTGATGTCTGTGGTGCTGACAGATTTTCACAGAGGCTGTGCCAGGCTCAGATGTTTAGATAAAAAAAAAAAAGAATAAGAGAAGCTGGGAGGCTTTTTAGGATGCACGCTCCTTTTCCTTTAACAACGTGTATTTGCACAGTAAATTGACTACTTGTGCAATGCTTGAATGTGTATTGATGTGGAGTAGTCACTTTATCTGCCTTAAAAGTGCTGAGCTCATTTTGTCATAACCAAAGTTGTATAACAAATATGTGATTTAAATAAATGAATAAATAAAAATAAATGAATAAATAAATGTAGACATGAAATAAAACTTTTCTTTTTGTTTTACAGGTATTGAAATATGTTTACTTTTGCTGCAGATTTTTTTTAAGTACAGCTTTGGCTTTATGGTAATATATTATCCTGCCATTCAACATGTTATCTAAGATTAAATATAGCTCTTTCTCAAATGTAAAAACCCTTTTAAGAAAGTCATAAATTAGAGCTTTTAATATTTCTCTTTTCTAACAATAATGTTACATTTCAAATAAAAAAGAAACTTTAAAAAAGAAAAAAAAAGAAAGAAAAAAAAACTCTTTGCTAAGTGCAAAAAAAAGAAATTGATGGGAGTGTCAAATAAATGCTCCAGAAGTTGTGATCCCATTGTAACGGTCATGTAGTATGAGAGAAAGTGGATGTATTTGCAGATAGATTTAAAAATACAACACAAAGTATCAAAGAAATCATAACCTAAGCACAAAGATGAAAACCCTGATGGACAATAACAAACATAAAAGACAAATGTGAGACAATGAGTGCTGTGAAAGCTGAGACATTTGTGCAAATAGCAAAAAACTCAAGTGCAGAAATAATGTGACATGACATTTGAGGGCACAGTGAAAAGGAAATGTAGTCCAAGGCCATAATCTTGACCTTAAAAGCCTTCTGTTGCTGTGTAGTGGAAAATATTGAAATAATTATATATTTTTGTGCTACACGTTCCTTTGTTAGATTCACAATCACAGCTTAATTTATAAAATATGAGATGCCAGAACACCAGTGAAGAGCTGCTCCAGGCAAGCAGACAGAAGGGGGAAAGGTCTCAGAACATTAATGCACAAGAGTGTTCCAAAGACTACATTCAATACAGCCATGTTTAATGACATCTTATTTACACTGAATTAAAATAGGGATTGTATGCATAGCATTTCAGTGATGCCGTGGGAAAACATAAGGAGACAACTGTACATTTTAAATGTGTTAAACTTTTTTAATGCACACAACTTAACATAAAACTTCTTATTCGAAACACTGGGTCTTATCAAAGTACATTCCCTGTAAACCATATAATATGAATATAACAGCATGAGTACCCATATCAATTAATAATAGACTTTCTTAGCCTGACTAATTATCCAAATTACTCCACAACACAGTTATATAATTTATAGTCTCTTCCCGATGGCAGAATTAGCTCTCCTCATCTGTGGGAGTTATATCATTTTTTTTTTTTAAATGAGCATATGGCACAAGGTTGAATTGTGTAAAAATATAGAGGAAAACAATTTATAGCGAAGAGATTATTCCTTTTGCATGAATCTCTTTAGCCCCACTTCCTTTTCTTTAAGAAAAGACAACCATATCAACTGTATTTTTTTTCCTTTAAATTAATGAATCACAGGCACATGTGACTGATAATAAGTAATTGTTTGTTAATCATAATGGGAATACTGTAATTTCCGGACTATTAAGTGCACTATATAAGCTGCACCCACTGAATTTGACAAAGATTTTTTATTATATATATATATATATATATTGCAGAATTATTAGGCAAATGAGTATTTTGACCACATCATCCTCGTTATGCATGTTGTCTTACTCCAAGCTGTATAGGCTGGAAAGCCTACTACCAATTAAGCATATTAGGTGATGTGCATCTCTGTAATGAGAAGGGGTGTGGTCTAATGACATCAACACCCTATATCAGGTGTGCATAATAATTAGGCAACTTCCTTTCCTTTGGCAAAATGGGTCAAAAGAAGAACTTGACAGGCTCAGAAAAGTATATATATATGCAGCTCAAAACACAGGTAAAGTGCGTTTTTTCATTTCCGTTCGAAAATTACATTGGTCTAATGTTATGTCGCTCAGTTTTTTGACTTAAAGTTTGTGAAAGTGGGAAAAACGCAGGAAAAATCCATAAATTAGCCGATTCATTGTTTAAGCCATGGGGTTCAAAACAGTATAGTCCGAAAAATATGGTAAGCTGATTATGACAATCACTTTGTTTAAATGATTATTTTTTCTTAAAAAAACCAAACAAAAAAAAGATGCATTTGTGTCTATTTCAGTTTCAGAATCTGCACTCTTTAAATCTGATCCTGGATCCTGTTTCTGCATGATCGGCAGGAACAGCACTGCTCTCCTTTAATTCATGGTTTTAAAAACCTACATGCAGTGGCGTTCTTCTCAAACACTGCCTGAGATGGCAGCATCCTTAATGAGACATCATAGCAGGTGATTGGCCACCCTAATTAACTGCTGTACTCCTCACATGTGATAATGAATTAAAGTATTTATAGCTGAGCTTTTCTTTCAAGTATTCTAATCTTGCCCTAAAATAGGGATTAGACAAAACACAGCAGAGCAGCACTGATGAGAAAATGTGTGTACTTTTGTTTTGAAGACTACACTCTAGTTAGAAGGAATGGAGCTTAAAGGCAAAGCCATTTCTTCCCTAGGGAGAGGTTGGCCTTCCTGGCATTAGATGTCTGTACATAGCCCCAAAACAGTCCATGGCAGTTTTGCTCCATGAATTTTATGTCAGTAGGCTTGTAAATTAAGTATGTAAGATGTAACAAACACACACACACACACACACAAACAGCACACACAAGGACATGGAAAAGTAATGTATTTGGATTGACAGAAGAGAAAATGTCTATTTTACTCAGACAATATCATATTTATACACCAGCAGCAAAATACTGATAAGCATTTACATTTTCAAATGACATTGGATCACAACAATGCAAATATTGTAATTCTCTGCAATGGGATATTGTGGTATAGATAAAAGTAATGTTCTTACCAATTTCCAAAGTCAATTTTGGCCACCATTTGGAAATAATGGTCTGTTTTATCATGACATTTTTTCAGAGGTTTTAGACAATTGCAAAGTGTAAAACATATTTAAAGTCAGTACATACAGGAACAAAGGATCAGCAAATAGATAACACCAGGCCAGGATTAACTCAAACTATTTGCAGAACTAAATCAAAACAGAGCTTGATTAGCTTTATTGCCATAGATTTACATCTAATTGCTTGGACAGCTGGGAGACTTTGCTGAAGTTGAGTGTTTCATTTTGAGGTTTCTTTTATTTAACAATAACATTACACAATCTATAGAAAGTTTGCAAATATGCAATTTTTGCTCTGGAAAAAAACTAACATTATACAGATTTAACATGCTGTGAAAGATTATTTAATCTGTCCAATTCAGAACTGATTAATAAGACAGGGAAAATATAGCCTTTCAAATTATTGTATTGTTATGTAGTGAACCAACAAATAAAGTCAGGATTTAATAGGCTAATAAGATAAGCATAGCACAGATGTAATTATATGGTGTAAACTTATTTTTAATATGTATCATATAGTTCTACAGCTATGCTAAAATGCATATAGTACTATGCTTCTATACTATGTAATTTGCAATGTTTAATATAAGGTCTCATCCACAGGTGAGGTATTATATTTCCATAATTGAGTTAGTTACAGCTGCTGTATTGGGTAAAGTGCAGATAAATGCATAGATGTACAGTGATGCAATGATAAAACGATGGATTCAAGTGTACTTTTGTAATGTCTGTTGACTATTGAGAGAAATTACCTGGAAAAAAAAAAGCATTCCTTTTCAAAGCAGGGCAGGAGCAATCTGCTGCTCAGTGTACTCCTTTTTCTGGTAGTGTTTTATGAAGTGGGTGGGATGGGTTCTTTATGATCGTTGCCACCTTTGTCAGCATCCTCCTCTCTGCCACCATCTCTACTGAGTCTAGTTTAGCCCCCAGGACTGAGCCGGCCTTTCAATGATCTTGTCAGTCTTTATAGTGTCCTTTGTGAAAATGCTGCTGCCCTAGCAAAGAACAGCATAAAAGATGGCATTCGACACCACAGACTCATAGAAAGTTCTCAGCAGTAAGCCCATCACACCAAAATACCACAGGCTCCACAGGAAGTAGAACTCTCTCTCTCACGTTCTTTTATAGTCTGTCTACAATCACTTCCCCTCTCAACTTGTCGCATCGGTGGGAATTCCTATTGGTTATTTGGAGATAATGAAGGTGTCATCCACAAACATACACATGAAGCCAAAAATTAACAAAGTAAAAATAAATATGGGCATGCACAGTCTCCTATGGATCACCTTTGCTGCTTCAAGTCCATTCTAAGACACAGTTCTGTAGCCAAAACTATCATGCTAGCCTTCCAGTCAGATAATTTGTGGTCTAGGACAATAAGACAACATCTAACACTCATCTAGCCTCTCCCTCAGCAGTAGAGACTGAATGCCATTGATAGTCATTCAAGTAATTCAATAAAACATGACTCTCAGAGGCTTATCCCTAGATCTGTGTAAGCACCGTGCAGCAGGTCCACTATGGCATCATCAAACAAAACATATGGTTGACAGGCGAACTGTTTGAAGACAAAAGCTGCATCCAGAGGGTTTCTGAGGTGACCCCGAATAAGCCTTTCTACTGATTCATCAGGTGTCACAGTTCTGTAGACATTCTGTTACCTAGGGGTTCTTTGATTTGGGGTATAGGTCAAATGCAGGAGGTTTTTTCAAAAGACTAAGACTCTCTGTAGTCTCACACACTGACACCATTTCTGCTTTTCCTGTATGCAGCTCCCTTGAAACATGGCCAACAGTGATCCAGAGATCTGAGCAAGTAGGGGTAGGGTAAGACGGTGGTTACTAATTATCATTTTGAGTCAGAGGAGGACACAAACTGAGGGTACAATGGAGATATGTCCTGGGTGGTTTGTGAATGACCTGATATCAAGAAAATATTTAACTCTGTTGTCCCCAATCAACTATTCTTAGCCTGCTGATTGCAGGGCAGTTTGTAGCCTTACAACTACTTCATTCCATTTCACACCTCTTTCACCTTACCCCTCTGAAGAATCCTCTTCATTTTCCTCCAATAGTCCACCTTAAACTCTTCAGTATTTACCTTCAACTCTCTATGTATACTTCTTATGCCATTGTTGCCTCCAGCTGACCCTCTTCTTCAGCAAGCCCAGGTCACTAGTGACCGGCAGTTTGTTTGTTTGCAAAACAATGCTCAGACTTTGATAGCAGAGCAATGTCATACAGAGTTTATGTTGTCTGGTACACAGCCTCTTAAACCATCAATATTCTCAGCATGGGTTTCACAAAGAACAACCCAGGAAGGTGTTTCAAATCACCCCTTTAGAGTTTCCATAGCCTGAGCAGACCACTTTCTGACTTACTTGGGCACTGCATGTTGCCACAGTAGGAAAACCTCAGGTGCACCAAAATTATGGCCCAGGGTTCCCAGAGGGGCATGCAATCGAGCTATATGCTTATTTGATATTGGCATATAGCAAGTCCCAGGTGGAGTAACTGACATAAGTATAGACTTACAAAAAGTATTTTACAAACATACATGTAAAGAAATGCATTTTAAAAACTAATCAATACTTATAGTAAATACATTCCTGACATTAATCCACTTATTTATATAAAGCTGCTTTGGGTCAATGCACATTGTTAAACGTTCTATACAAATTAAATAAATTATTTTACGAAATGGTCAAAATGTATTTAAAATGGTTCTCAACAGCAGTACAAAAGGCATTGAGTTGTCTGGTTCAGCTGTGTCTATTCATAATACTATACAGCATAATACTGAGAACATAGTGCCCCAAGAACTAATACATTAGCAGCAGAAATCAGAAAGAGATACCAGCACAAATAATATTTGCGTGGTTCCTTTTTCTACTTTTTTCTACTCTATATCTCTTAAAAACAGCAGTCATGAACATGTGTGCTTGTGTGTAGGAAGTAAACATAGACCTGAGGGCACCTCCAGTCCAACACAACCTCAACCTGCCTATTTTAGTATCACCTTTGGAGCTATATAACTCGGTATTCTGTGATTTTGTGTGGTTGCACTGAGTTATAGGTTTTGTTTTGTTTTGTTTTTTTATATGAGGTATATCTTACATGGCTATCCAGTGTTATATAAGTATGGGAGACATAGATTCAGTAAATACACAACATGACTTTATGCATTTTATATTGATCATATATTATTTAGAAATTACATATTTAAAATAAAAAAAAATTCATGAGAAGGTATGTGTTTATACTAACTATAGTTAGGTTACACATATTTTCCCTTTTGTCTTGCACTTGCCTCAGGCTTAATCCCTAACCAGCACACTTCGGTGGACTTCTTTTAAACTGCATTGTTCAATGTACAATAATTAGTCTTTATCCCAGGAAAGTCTTTCAGTGCTCAGATATAGGCTTCATGGTGCACAATTTAACTTTTTTTTTTTTTACCTTTATATTATTTACTTCTGGACTGAACAGACATAAATTAAATTCAGTGACATTTTAGTCAAGCTAAATGTCTAGCCTTTATTAATAATTATTAATGACCACTGCTGAACTCAGTTTGCTGAGCCTGCAAAGGACCCTACATAAGCTACAGTTCTATTTAACCAAAAGAAACAGTGCATATAAATGAATAACTGCTCATTCGTATGTAATTAATTTAATGCCTGAATGCACATATCAAAAAGAGCATTGCAATTCTTGTTTATTCTAATTTTTTTCTATTCTTTGTATAGATCCTTGTATATTTATTTGGTTAAAACATAAACATAACATAAAAAAGTTATATTATATAAACAGAGTGTAGCATGAAAATATGGAGAATGTATACATTCTATAAGCATGTAAATAAAAACACCTGGTCAAATAAATTACTTGTTCACAATAAATACATCTACTGTGCTGTACATAAAGCTGGTATATGAATAGTTCCTTTTTAAATAGTGTCTTTCTCTACTATTAGGCTCTTAATTATTTATATCCATCCAATATCCAAATAAATGTCTTTCCCCTTTTCTACCCATTCCACCTGTTAATTTTTGCACTGGTCAAAGCAAAGATAAAAATAATTCACACACATTAGAAATGCTACAAAAACAGAGGTTTGTCTTTTACAAATTTATTTTAAAGCATTTATTGCTTTATTAAGACATTGTTTGTGTTACAGAAATCCTCATATAAAACAGTAGCTATACAGACAGAGGAATCAATATTCTTAATATCTATGTATTCATGTCACAGCCCCATCGAAAGAGGACTAAATTTGAACAGGAAAATGAAGTGCCTCTTCATTGCCAGAGCACAGCACTGAAAACTTATTGAAATATTAGTGTGGTTGTATTGATATTCCCATATCAAGAATGAACATGCTCCAAAAAACCAAACAAATGAAAAAAAAAAAAAAATTATTAATTTTATATTATTTTTAATGTTATATTAAATGCTATATAAAATCCCCAAAAAAGCTATAGACCGACATGCCTCAATATGGTGAATGCCCACTTTCCTATTAGCTTTATTATAGTCACTGACTAATTTTGTTACTAAATTAAAGGTTTGCTTAAAGATTAAAAACTAAAATTAAAAACTGTAATAATAACCTGAGATTTCAAGTGGCTTTTAAAAGAGAAACTATTTTCAGAAAGATTGAGTTTAAAGACAATAAAGACAAGATTATTTCACTTTTAGAGCTGCAGTTTTTATTCCTGACTCTAAGAGAAGAGTCTTTATCACTTAGTTTAGAAATTCTCATGAATTTAAATGAACACAAGGGATTTTTTTAAATGCCTGGGTGTTTCAGATAATTTAAATGTAGATTAAAATAAATCTAAGCTGGTGAAAATAGGCTTTATTTTAGTTCAGAAGATCTTACTGTAGTCTGTCGAACATACATTGCTTTTTGTGAATATCAGCGCTCTACAGCAGAGAGTCTTGAGCCTTGGAGCTACTTGGCAACAGTTCCACAGTATATTCCCTGGATTCACTTCAGTATTTGATTCTGTCTCAGCGGTAGATTATTCATGGGAGGGTGTAATGTTATTCCACAAGTCCATCACTGTATATTTACAAACAAAAACTGATATTTAGAAATCTATTATTTCCACCCTTGCTTCCTGTGTTTTTCAAAACAATTACAAATGAATGAAGCAAAAATCACCACTTATTATTTAACAGACTGGGAAGCAATTATCTATGTATATTATATTATATAATAGCAACAGCAATTATCTATTTATTTATATTTATTTGCAGACCAAGTTTTTCCATCAAACATCATGGCGTCAAATGTAAGTGGTTAATGAGATTGATTGTGTACTTGATTTCTTTACATATTTTTACCAACTTTTAAAACAAACAAATATTATATTTTTCAGCAATTAAATATATTAAATATTTTCATTGCCACCTTTAAAATGTGTGGGAGATGAGACATTATCATGACAATCCAGCTGTAAACAGACTTACACATTAGGTGGGAGTAAACTGATATTATATATTTGTGAACTAACTTAAAAGAAAGTAATGTCTAATATGACATTTAATCATTATTTAATCTGACAGATATATGATTCATTAATTTCACAGCTGTTTCACACCCTCCAGGGTTTTTAGTTTGATCTTGGACCTTGGTTTGATCTTGAGCTGCACTCTCTGTGGAGTATATTAATTAGAGCACACTTAGCAAAAAACTACCATGTAATAATCTGTTAAGCCGTAAAGCACGATGACAGCTCCAATAACAATTAGAAAAGCATAGCACTTTCTTATTACTGGACATGATGACTTATGGCAGCATATGACACCAGATATGACAGGTTTCTTTTGTGTTATGTGTTATGACTTCGGTGTTATGATGATTTATGGTAGCATATGGCATCAGATATGACAGCTCTATTACATGCCTATGTTTGTGTCATGAAAAAGGACACATGACGGACTAGACTAAACAGTGAAAATCATGCTCAAAATGCAAAGCTCTCTCTCATACACACACACACACACACACACACACACACACACACACACACACACACACACACACATCCGGGCAGTACATGCTTTGCAATTACCCCACCTAGATCACGCCAAAAGACATCCTCCAGAGTGGGGTCTATATGAGAGATAGTATAAGATATGAAATACTGAACTGAAGAGGTCTGGGTCAAGGCCTGAGACACATACTGCAGAGGGAATCATGGAGATATATATACTACATAACATTTATAAAAGCTTGTTAATGTTGTCAGGTTTGTCCATGTGGACTTCACTTGAGACCACAGTCTTGAAAATATAATTTTGTGTTTCTTTAACCATTTTTTGTGATTTATGTATGGTTGCATCATCATCTTTTTAAAAGCTTTCTCTAAGTGTAACTGATGAAAAAAATTATAATGTTGACCACATCAAACAATGCTAGGAACTCCAGTTCAATCTTTTTTTTTTTGCAAAACTTAAAAAAATCCTTGCTATGTATTTGCCACTTAACAACTGATTCAGAAAGTTGACAACCAAACACAAGAATAAAATAATCAGAGAAATTCTTAAACCATGATCTTTGGGTTTATTACCGATCTTTTCCCATCCTCCTTGTGTGAATAGCTGTATGAGTATGTGTCCAAATTCTGCCAAATTCCCAACTATTTTAGACTGTTATAAACAATTTTTTTGTTATGTCCCTGATAGTGCTTAATGGTCTTCAAATCCTGACAATGCTGCAACTATTAAGGGCTGGGAGTCCAAGAAAGCTAATATTCTATGATGATGTGTGAAATACAAATAGATGAAATACAGTACAAACCTAGATAATGAGGTGGAGGTTTGCAGTGAGGCAGATTTATAAACTATGAAAACCTTCTCATACAGCATTGTACTGTAGCTAGAACTAGGGACAACAAGACTCCATTACTAATTGGACTGCAATTCGTAACACTAGATATGACAGCACTGATACTTTAATATGCCACATCAGTGGCTGGATACTTTCCTGCATTTTTTAATATATATATATATATATAGCATATGAAGTAAAAGCATATTTATGCACATCATCATTCAGTGTTTTTTTTTTATTGTTATAATTTGTAACTTGTACATTAATACTGAAGGCACTCAGTATTACACATGGCATTGTTTTATCAAATTCAAAGGTCACCTGATGGTTTTCGGTTCACAGCTCTGCCTTATCAAGAGGTAATTTGTGACAGTCATTGTCTTCTTAGTGTGCTTTAGACCATTAGTTGTCTTGTGCAAAGGAAAGGCTGGGTACAGAGTCAATAGCCCTAATAGTGGTATTAGAACTACTGTACATACAATATCCATATTATGGGAAGAAACAAACATTAAGTAAAGAATAAAGACAGTCAAGCAACACTTAAAGAAATAAAAGTCAGTCAATCTAAAATATCTCAAGAACTTTAAATGTATCCCAAAGTGCAGTCACCAAATCCAACAAAAGATATGATAAAACAGGCTCTCATGAAGTCCATCCAAAGAGAGAAAGACCAGGAGCTACCTTTGCTGCAGAGGATAGATTTATTAGAATTACCAGCTTCAGAGCCGATTTACATCACCTTAGGTTAAAGTCCGAGATAAATGCATCTCAGAGTGCAAGCGGCAGACATATTTCACTGTACAGAACAGACTGAGTGAGTCAGACCTTCATGGTTAAGTTGCAGCAAAGAAATTACTGTGGAAGAACACCAAGCAGAAGAGTTATAAGAAACACAAGGACTGGACCAATGCTTGGTCCAAGAAACACAAGGAATAGACATTAGATCAGTGAAAAACTGTCATTTGGTCTTATATGTCTAAATTTGAGATATATGGTTCTAACTGCTGTGTGTTTGTAAGATGTAGAAGGGGTCAATTAATTGTTCCTGGATGTGTGGTTTCCGCTGTGAACCATTGCATGGAGGAGGAGATTAGTGGTGTAGGGATGCTGCGTATGACACTGTTAGTGACTGTTGGTCAAAAGTCGATGGCACACTAATCAGCATGACATGATAGTTTGAATGACTTCAGTATCGATGCACAATGTTGAAAATAATAAAATCTTCTCAAGGGACAATACTATAGAGATATAAATTGGATATATTTTAGTGTAGTAAGTTTACAGCTTATATATATGTATATATTTTCTGTCCTCTGAAAATAACTTAACATACAGACATTACTGTCAAAATAGCTGCCAAAAAAAGTAAGTACATAAAAAAAGCTTTACATCGTTTGACAATGCAGAGTCACATGTCCTATTCATCATGTTCATGTTCAGGACCATAAAAATGTGTGTATCATGTTTCAGAGCAGTTAAAATTTGGTGCTTTCTAGATTTGGTAGAATTCTCCCATACTGACCACTGGATGTTTAACATGGTGCCTCATGTCAAAAAACTTTGAGAATTAGAAATGTTGGACTCCACAAGGAAGGCCTAGGCTTTAAGTGCTGCTGGTACTGGCTATGAGGCTGCTGGTACTGGGGATCTCTGGTTAATTGAGGTAAACATGGATTTCAACATGAACTGTGACTCCCTAAAAAAGAACATAAGGCCCTCCTTTCAGAAACTGTTGTGAACTGCAGAACCCCAAACACATGCCAAGATGACAACTGCTTTGCTGATGCACATTGAACATTCCAAAGTATATCCAATTCTCATTTTCCTTGAGGACATATAATAAAATAATTTGTGAGGGGTGTGATTATGAGGGGTGTACTCACTTTTGTGAGATACTACATATATATATATATATTCTTTGAATGAGAAAGAAAACTCTTTGAATGAGAAACTGTGTCCAAACTTTTGGTCTGTACTGTGTGTATATATATATGTACAGTAGTTCTAATACCACTATTAGGGCTATTGACTCTGTACCCAGCCTTTCCTTTGCACAAGAAAACTAATGGTCTAAAGCACACTAAGAAGACAATGACTGTCACAAATTACCTCTTGATAAGGCAGAGCTGTGAACCGAAAACCATCAGGTGACCTTTGAATTTGATAAAACAATGCCATGTGTAATACTGAGTGCCTTCAGTATTAATGTACAAGTTACAAATTATAACAATAAAAAAAAACACTTGAATGATGATGTGCATAAATATGCTTTTACTTCATATGCTATATATATATATATATATTAAAAAATGCAGGAAAGTATCCAGCCACTGATGTGGCATATTAAAGTATCAGTGCTGTCATATCTAGTGTTACGAATTGCAGTCCAATTAGTAATGGAGTCTTGTTGTCCCTAGTTCTAGCTACAGTACAATGCTGTATGAGAAGGTTTTCATAGTTTATAAATCTGCCTCACTGCAAACCTCCACCTCATTATCTAGGTTTGTACTGTATTTCATCTATTTGTATTTCACACATCATCATAGAATATTAGCTTTCTTGGACTCCCAGCCCTTAATAGTTGCAGCATTGTCAGGATTTGAAGACCATTAAGCACTATCAGGGACATAACAAAAAAATTGTTTATAACAGTCTAAAATAGTTGGGAATTTGGCAGAATTTGGACACATACTCATACAGCTATTCACACAAGGAGGATGGGAAAAGATCGGTAATAAACCCAAAGATCATGGTTCGATGTCCAGGCGATGTCCAGGCGATGTTCAGGGAATGTCTAGGTGATGTTCAGGAAATGTCTAGGTAAAGTTTAGGCGATGTCCAGGTGATGTCTAGGTGATGTCCAGGCGATGTCTAGGTTTGCTGGAGAAAAGCGATGAGGATTTTGAAAGAGAAGAATCTGTCGTCCGAGGGAACAGATAGCGATGGAGTTTGTGTGTGTCACACACCTGAACAGCACGACGATGCGATACCGCTGTTTATCACGATCCCGATAATTCGATTTGTACCAATACTATACCAAACGGTGCGCACCTCGTAGCACGGAACGTCCTTCCGCATCGCAATACGATTTTAATCGTTTATATCGCCGCGGCGACGCTTACGGACTTCTCCGCATCACAAAACATTGTACACACAGGACGAGTGTCGCGATACATATATTATAATACTGTTAATACTATACAAATAACGACTTTATTGCCATTTTTCTACATTCGTATTAGTTTTACTGATCGCTCCTTCGAGTAAACCGCTGCATTTTTACACATTAACACACAACATTAACGCTGCGTATTCTGTTTTGAAATAATCAGAACATTTTACGTCTTTGATCTCATCTGGCCCCGCCTACCCAGCTATTCGTGTGTACCCAGTCTTTTGTTTTCTTCGCACTCATAATAAACAGGGATGAATTAAGCTTGTGTGTGTGTGTGTGTGTGTGTGTGTGTGTGTGTGTGTGTATGTGTATATATATATATATATATATATATATATATATTCTGTACATAAAAAAATTAGATTGTGTTTGCAGACTGTGTCTCTCACTGAAAAAGAATCAGTGATGCATGAAATAAGCTGTACTCTAGAACAGCTATGACGGGAGAGAGTGATTGCTGATGTCTCACACTATTTCTTAATTAAGACCATACGCCTCTCGTGTTCAGACTCACATATTCCTCCCATTTCATTGCTCAAGGTCAGTCTGCCATCAATTTCCATAAATGCTAATTTTTATTAAAACTTTGAATCTTGAAATGGACAAATTTTAAATGGCTGAAGATTACAGTAACAAAAGCTTTCCACTCTGTTTTAATTAACTTAAAGAAGAACTTATGATGATCTTGGGCAATGGGTTTAAAAGTTTCGCCAAAGTGTTTGCAAGTCTGTACTGCTGTAATACTGCCTTTATCTGGTTGCCTACCTGTAGCAAGTTTCTCAGACAAGTGGGAGTTACATGAAAACACTAGCAAATAGACAGTCCATTAACAATGAGTATCTGTCTTTTACACTCCTTCCTCAAATTCCCTTAGGGCTTAGGGAGAAGGGCTTACACTGTGTCAAAGCTGTTTCTGTCTCAGACATTTTCTTTTTAGTTGTCGACATAATGTATGTAAATTGCACAAGACAAAAATGTAATGATGACCAGAAATCAATCAATTATGCCAAACTACAAGAGGTTACATACATTTAATGTCATTGTCATTTATATTAATAATGATATATTATTACATATTCACATATTCGTACTCTTAGTGCCGGTCCCAAGCCCAGATAAATGGGGAGGGTTGCGTTAGGAAGGACATCCAGCGTAAAAAACAAAAATGTGCCAAATCTAACATGCTGATCATGAATACGTATGATCCGCTGTGTCAACCCCTAATAGGAGAAGTCGAAAGAAAATTTTACTCACATATTCGTACAAAACATTTTCAGTACAGGGCTTTCGGTTTTCGACTTTCAGGGCTTTTAGTGTGGAACTAGAAGCTGTAATCATCAACAAAGGCTTTTCTACACAGTATTAAATAAAGTGTGTTCAGTACTTATTTCCTGTGTCATTTCACTTTATTTATTGTGACTTAACTTCTATACTTAAATGTTATGATTTTTTTGTATTAATTCAATATTTGGCTTGATGGCTACATCTGGTGAACATTTTGTGTCAATAGCCCACTTAAAAAATCCCCTTACTGATAAAAATGCTGATGTGTCAAATACTTATTTTCCCCGCTGTGTATACACACACACACACACACACACACACACACACACACACACACACACACACACCATCATCAGTATAATGTAGATGCTTGGTAACCTTTTGATGTTTCAGCACAGTTTGATTTTAGACCGAGGTTACTAGTAGCAGTATTGACATTTAACTTTCTGTGTGAGCTCCTGTGTCATGACATATCCAACAGTGTGAGCACCTTTTGTGAAGTGATTTTTACCACCATGCACTGCTGCTCACCCACAAACACACACACACACACACACACACAGGTTCCACTTACTGTGGAAAATAAAGAGTAAGAAAATTGTGTGTGAAATAAACATTCACAAGCTGCAAATGTACCATGTTAATTTGCTTGTTTCCCCATTTTTTTGCTGCAGACTTCCACATTATTTTTTTGTTTTGTTTTGTTTCGGGGTTTTTTTGTTTCTTTTATCATTGAAATATGAACCTTGGTTTTATCCAGAAACACCTCGGACCCCAAGAAACTTTGTAAGGCACTGGGGACAAAGAAAAACATAAATGCCAGCATACCAGCATAGTCTATAAGTTTTGTCTACAGCTAAATCTTCTGATTTCATAATTGGTCATAGCTAGACGAAACTTTTTTTAATCCTATTCAAAGACTTTTTTATTTTTGTTTGTACCCATTCATGTCCTGTTTCAATTAATTAAACCATCACAATCTTGACCAGCAGATTACTAAGGATAAAAACACAATGTGGATTTTTTTTTTCTCAGAAGCTTCTTAGCTTTCCTACATGCTGTATGTCTCTCTGATTTGTCTATTTGTATCTGTATTTGAGTTTAAAAGCTCAATCTGAGAAACCAAAAATATAAAATATAAGAATATACAGTACAATATACCTATACATGCTGTGTTACTGACATGATGTTCATAAATGATCTTCACAGTAGCGTTTTCATCCCCGTCATAAAAAGATTAAAAGGAAAGAAGCGTCCATAATTTTTTTTTTTATTTTTTTTTTTTTTTATAAATGTTCAATTAAATGCTTCAAACCTTTTTTTCAGATTTACTTTGGCAGGCTAGGCCTTTTAACCACATAAATATATAGATTTTATGAAGTTTAGTCAGCAGTGCCAAGCTGGCATATTCAATTTTATACAATGGCATTGTATCTGATTTAATATGTTGGTAAGTGCACAAGTAGATGCATATGGATAATTAGCTATATATGCAAATTAATATTGAGTTTACTAACCTCAGAACACAAAATAAATGTTTCTGCTTTGGTGACTCAAAGCACCAAAAGATTACTCTTCATATATTAGTAGCATTTTGGCCACTACATTAGAACATGCAGTCAAAAGATCAGCTTTTTAAATCAGTCCTCTGTTTTGCACCCTAGGCTTAGCAACAGCAGCCAACTTCTTCCTCTTTTTAGGAATTGGCAGTAGCAAATGCAATGTCTCGCTCTGCCTCCTGCAACCAGGGCGTTTAGCTCAGTAAAAACCATTCAAGCGAGTGAGAATGATAAGGGTAGGAGGGAGGTATAGGGATGGAAAGGAAAGCTCTGCTGATAAACACAACGTGTATTTTTCCTGACAAGAGATGTTAATTATTAGTGCGCATCCAGGCTAATGAAGAAATCACAGTTTCATTAAGGGGGGACTTAGGGTGGAGGAGGTTGGTTGTTGCCGGAATGAGAGACAAGCCAGCCTCCAACTGAGCTTCTTCTTGTCATAACATTTTCTGGCATATTACCTCCTAGTACACCCAATAGCTCATCTCTCCTAGTTCATGCCACAGTGTTGTGCTGAAGATTCATAGGCACCATAGAGATCTAGCTGACAGATGATGTGCTATGAGAATGAGGCATGGATGATGAAGCCCCGAGGTGAGCAATGTTATGGTTGAAAACATGTCAGAACGAATTTAGTTCATATTGCCCTTTTAATACCACAAGAAATAATCAAAGCTACAAATTATAGTAAATCAAAAATACTGTAGTTAAATCAAATGTTATGACAATATCACTCTGTAGTAATGCAGACTTGTTTACAGCAGAAGACTAATTAGTAGCAACACTTTTCTTTTGGGGTGACTAAATGTTGAATCTGCCATAGCCTGCTAGCTAGCTTCCAACAACCCCTCTTAAATTATTGATATATTTAATATATTCACTTATTCTTAAACAAGTTGTGCAGTAAATGGCTGTGTGAACTAACATATGAATGGGAACCAGTGCATACACACAAGTTTTGTTTGGATTTTTCTTTTACACTTTCCCCAAAACACCTTGGGCAAAAAGCAAAAAAAAACAATAAGAATTTTACTTTGCACCTGCTGTGCTTTCTGAGCAGCATGCTATAAACACACACACACACACACACACACACACACACACACTATATATATATATATATATATTGTAATATGATATAATGTAATGTAATGTAACTCTTTTAATCCATTTTCACACTGACAATTCCAAATCTTTATCTTGTAGTACTTTCTCCTTGTCTCCTTTTCTCCTCAGCATCTCAAATCTTAGCTGCCATCCCAACATTTTGGTTTCACACAAATGAATTCTCAATCATAAATGAATCAATGTTTCTCAATCAGTGGAAACATTGTGTGTCTATTTTCAATGTGAATGTAATTAAAATATCAGTAAAAGTGATAAAAACGTAAATACCAGTTGCAGGGTGATCTTTTTTTCTGATTTAAACTTAATATAATCCCCTTACAACAGTTTGGAAAATACTATTCATTCTCTTTGCATCTCCTATTTTTGTTACTGTATATAAACACTTTTATCACTCGTGACTGCTTATGGCAAATGTCATTGCTTTTATGAGATCTGTCAATTGTTCAGCCCACTACCTACACCATGGATGTCAAACTTAAATTCTGCCAATTCTGGCAAATGTATTATTTAAAACACATCACTTTTTTTTTTCTTCAACATATTCATTTTTCCTAATCATTTTTTAAACAGAGGGCCTCACTTGTACAAAAGGCAGCAGATTGTGACAAATATGACAGATTTGCCCATGTGCTTTTAGTGCTCACTGGTATCCAGGCACTTTCTACACTACAGGTCTGTATTTGATTATTTTTTTTTATTTTTTTTTGAGTGGGTTGAAAGGCATAAAGCAACAGTCTGAATATGGCCTACATTAGAGTTTAATGATTATTATCTACACCTAGCAAAGTCCTATAACAGACAAGATGTTTTAGTGTATTTATATAAAAAAAAGGTGAAAAGACTCGATCACTATGTGATCACTAAAATATGTTGCACTTCACACTGGATCTAACATGCTAGCATTTATTTGACTAGCATTCAACTGAAAAATAAAATAAGCACTCCTGCTACTATAAACATGATTTTCCTATAGGTGTACCTTAATCTTACCATACAGACTCCAAGAAATTATAGTCATAATGCTACTTTAATCGTTTTAAGGATTAGACCACTAGCATTGCCAGAAATTACATGTACATGGAGAATTAGTAAATATGCTAAATAAAATCATCACTTGATCCGTACAATTAAACTGATAAACGCGACATCATCAGGTGTTCTGGGTGGATGCCAGACAGAGTGGTAGTGCACAATTTGGGCACTCAATCCCAGAATTTACAAAGGAGGTACATGCTGCTATTGGCTGGTTTGATCCTCTGTTCTTTAGATGCATTTAAAAGGAAATTGATAAAAGCAGCCAAGCTCAAATTTTTTTCCACACTCTGAATCTGTAGACCAATTATTTATGACTACATAAAGTCAAATTGTATTTATTATTTTTTGTTTGTTTATGTAACTATGTTAAGGTACATTTTGGTATTTGTAGGCTATGTTAAAATGACACCTTTAAATACTAGCATAGTTATGTAAGTAAAGCTACTGTTCATTCTTTTCATTCTCATGTTTTATATAAACTGCACTTAAAAGATTCTTAGGAATACTTGGCACCAACTTTTACTTTCACTCATTATATTTTTACACAAATATCTGTACTTTCTACTTCTTACATTTTCAAAGCAGGATTGTTAATTTATTTTTAATCTATTTGTAGACATGATCAATATTTTTTCAAATTGCGCCGTTTTCAGCCCATCCACTTATTTCCCGTCATTTCGAGTCTTTTTCCAATCTACCACTGTTGTATCATTTCCTGGCTCTCACACACCACAGATGTAGGCTAGCTTATGAAGCTCACAATAAGCAAGGCAGAAGGCGACAAGATGTATGGGGTTAACGTGGATGAGACAGAGGGAGTCAGCGATGTAAACATGACAGAGCAGAGACATTCGTTATCACCTGAGCATCATCATCTTTTCTCTGCATGTGGTCTATATGCTGAATGTTTAGCCTGAATACATCCATTAGTTAACAAAATTTTAAATTCATTTTGGGGGCTGTCAAAATACTATAAATTTTATTAACGATTAATGCAGAGCACATTTCTGTTTGGCCATTTTTGGTAAAATGTAAATAAATACTGTATATATGAGGCAAAATTAAAACCTTCAACACAACATGCAGTCCTTTCTTTACTTGGATATAATAAATTAGTTAATTAACTCCATAATATATTAAAAGAAATGCTGGAAATGTCTACTTTTAAATGTACCAATTCACAGAGAAACAAACATTCTCTGATTATGTAGTCCATATAAAAGTTAGAAGAGGTACCGTTTCTCTGGGATCACCTCATTAACCATCCATGTGAAAAGCAAAAGCAAAGGTCCTGTTTGGTGTCCTGATGATTTAAGTAATTTAAAACACCATAATTACTTTCAAATATTTACGAGAATATTTTTTCTTTATACACTATGTTGAGTTTGGTTTTACTCATTTTAAACATACATTTGCATAAAGCATCCATATTTGTCCATGCTGATTAGAGCATTATAAACATGAATAGCATTAATATAAGGTACATTTAGAACAAATAAAAATGTGTGAATAATTTGTGATTAATCATGAGTTTACTCATGACAATCATGCAATTAATCACAATTAAATATTTTCATTGATTGCCAGCCCTGATATTAATATGATGTGAAGTCCAGTTACCAGCGTGACACTAAAACAGGTTGTAGTAATGACTACTTTTTAGGTACATGTCAGAGCCCAAACTTCTTTACTTTAATTTAAGTAAGAAAGTATAGTCACTTCAACTTTCACCATAGTATTTTAAAACATGAGTATCTGTACTTTTACTTAAGTGAAGGATATGTATACTTTTTCAACCTCTGCTTGACAATGGACAACTTCCCTGTCTCAACATTTTCTTTTAAATTCTTCAGTCTTAAAATAATTTTTTTTCACTCAAAAATATTTTATTATAAATGGTTTGTACCTATCAGTTTTTCAGTTCTTAACCAATCAAAATTGGCTTTATGTCTGGACACTTGCACTGCGTGGCATCTCTCGTCTGTGACAGCAAAGCACAAGATCATATGTCTCGGAGTCTCAAGAGTGACAGCAAAAATCCAATTACCTCACACTTTTCCGTTTGCCAAGCTAAATGCGTTAATGAGATGCTGTGCCAGTGCCATTTTCAGGGAAAAGATGGGTACCAAGTTTTCCTGTGCCTCACACACAAGCTCATTAACGTTAGCACGTGTATAGACGTGCGAGGGTGTGTGTGTATCAACTCTGGGGCAAGCCAGACTGCTCAGCCTGCCAGATAATTGTGCACTGGCAGGCTGAATACTTGGTATTCTCAGCACACAGGGAGAAAACATACAGCCCAGATAAGGCCATTTAAAAAGGCCATCCATCACCCTCTGTGCGGTAACTTTCCTCTAGACAGCCGAGACTTTGCCAGAACCCAGAGAATGTCACACAACCCACGTAGTTCTCTGGACGATGACCTAAAATTACAGGGCAGTGCAGCTTGTATGATAGCTTGCCATATGCATTATATCAGCAATGATATTCTTTAGCCATGGCATGTCAGTATGGATATTACCACAGGTCAAAGCTGCACCTTGTTAAAAATATTTTGGAAAATAAATTGGTGAGCATCACCAGTGCCAGAAAGGCTACAAATGTGATAAACAGTCTCTGTATATTTGCTTTCCCATAACTCCACAGCTTTTGAAGATCACAACAGATTTATTATTTCATTGCTCATGTGCTGCTCACTTTTTTCTAGCCTGGAATTGTAAAATTATTAAGTTAAATCAAGGAATTGAATGAAATTATGTGAACATTAATTACAGTTAACATAATCTTTCTGGGTTATGAGTAGCTAGCATGACTGAATGGCAACAATAGTTATAATTTAATGCTTAACCAAAGTTAATGCATTAAAAAAACATTGACCATTATGAGTAGCAACAGGTTATGTGTTTTGAACTTTAAATTCAAACTCTGTCCAATCATTTCGTTTTTCTGGCCAAAACAAGTGACAAAGTTTCAGCTTTTGTCTGAATATTATAGCAATATTCACATTTTCTAAAGTTCTGACTGGTTGTTCTCTTATGTTTTATATAACTGACATGTTATTATGCTTTATCAACAGGACATGGCTGTTGCACTTCAACAGTTTATTGAAACCTGGTCGATACAGGCAAAGCTTTTGTATTCTGTACATGTCTGACTGCAGGCAACAACACATAATTTGTAATCTTGGTCTTTCTGCTGTATGAAAGCCAGATCTTTTCTACAATTTAATAACTATTTGTTGTTCTTCTCACAAAGAGAAAGAACCAGTAAATAGCACAAGAGCACCTGAATTCACAAGGCAATGCGTTTGAACTGAAACATGACTGAGATTGAATGTAAAATGCATCTTAATTTGAGGGGGTGGTTTGTATGCCAGAATAGAAAAATCATAAAGGAAAAAATAGGACTAAATAATTTAGCAGTTAATGTGTAAAGCAGCAATCATTTAAATATGTCATCCATGATGAAGATGCTAGGTCATTTTAAGAAGATGCCAATTTACCTTTCAGATGTCTGATACATTTGATTTGTGACATATAACATTATGCTGATGCACTCACAGTTGGCAAAATTTAATGAAAGAAAACACTTCATATGACAAACTACCAATTGTGAATGAGGTATAAAATCTGTAATTATACATGACTGATGTTGAAGAGCTGCATGCATACTTTTATATGATACATTTTTCTCCAGTAGACCCTAAACAGTCTCTCTATTTCTGCAGATTTTATGACACAGTGACAAATTTTCCATTGTTCTATTGTTTCCTGCATCTCAGTGCTGCTGCATGTTGAGGGTAACCATATAACTCCATCCCAAGTCAGCCTGTCACCTCATAGTTCAGCTATTATGAGCTGTGCTCAGAGTGTCATGCAGTGGATGGCTGTCTGCCAATCATGTGTGGCCAGAGTTGTCAGTAGAGTCTGCCACAGTTCATGGACAACGTTGGACATGCCTTTTCCAGGGAGCAGAGCCATGAAATGAGTTGAATACAAAGAGAAAAAAAAACCTGTCAGATTTCTCGTGTCATTCTTACTCTCAATAGCATTATAAACTGTGACTTTGCTCAGAGACTCTGCATCATTTTAATCTGTTCTACATCAGTGATTTACAATTCTGTCACGCAGAGCCATCACGTGGTAAACAAGATAGGCAATGATGAGGGCATTCTGCCAAGGGAAATCTTTACATCTGTCATTGATGGTGAATTTGTCCTGGCTTTTTTCTAATCTCCTCCTGCTACTTTCTCCTTTTCCCCTTTCTGCCACTTTGCATTTGCTGTAGTATCATTCCTTTCTCATTTGCTGGTGAGAGAAAAAAAAAAAAAAAACCCTTGTGACAAATGCAAAATCCTTATTTGGTTTCTTCCATTTGCTCACTTCTCAGAAACATTTGTTCAGCCCTTGATTGCAAAGATACAACAGAGAGCTAATAGGAGTCGACACTGCATTTAATTTGCTGTTTCATCAGTTGGACATGATTCTACTGTCTGCTGAGAGCATAAACCGCCATGAGCTATGCTTCCCTCATCACTATTCTAATAAGGCACTGCTCTCTTATACCTCCACACCCTAGAGTGATTAAGCAATCCATAACTATATGTCATTTATATGTGATTTACTAATCCTGGAGCACTGCTAACCCAATAAAACACTGCTTTCTCACTGGGAAAGTGGACTGTAATGAAACTGCTAACTCTGAGCTCTGGTACTGTGTACATCTTTAGGGATTCATAGGAATGATTAGCCCTAGTTTCATCAGCTGCTTGAGTTTGGAGTTAAGCAATTGAACAGGGACATACCAGAAAGGCCAGAAACACAATTTGTCAGGTTTACCAATTTTATTGGAAAACATATTGCACAAAGAATGTTATTAAGAGCATGCACAGACATGGAGAATTTTAACTGAAATACAATTCCATGGCTTTTAAAGTTTGTGAACTAAAGCATATAGACAGAATATCTCATAATAATTAGTCCTGAGCTCAGGTGTGTGTGTGTGGCGTATCGCTGTTCTTCCATTGTTCACATGGTTTCTCTTATGTCCTTCCACTTCCCACAATGGAAGTGGATTGGATGGTACAAAAATTTTCTTCTATTGTGAGAGTGTCTAAATGTGTGTATGGGGCCCTGCAAAAAAAAAAAATAGTTTACTGAGTGTGGGTTGCTGTCCAGGGTTACTGGTTTCCTCTCACTATCTCAAAATACAAGCAGGTGGATCGGTGCCCTAAGTGTAAATAAATGCAATCGTACATGGTGCCATTTGGTGTTGTTTACCAACCAATGCTCAGCACTTCTGAGACAGGATCGGGCATCACTGCAACAATAACCAGGATAAAATGGTTACTGAAGATGAATGAATAAATTACAGAATTTAGAGTTTATTGTTTGTTGGCAGGGAATGATGCCAAAATGAACAACTGGTTTTAACTTTGTTTGTTTGAATCAGAGTCATGGCCAATAACTGACACAATACAATCATACTTATTGCTGGCACTCGCTCAGTGTGTGTTTAGTTGCTGACAGCTGCTGCTGGAAATGGTCTTATATAGATACAGTAAAGATATCTCATACTGATGCCCTTAATATGTCCTATAAACTCTATAGAGGATCCTATGTTTGTGGAAACAAAAGCAGCGTTAGTCTCAGGAGAAATAATCTCCTGGATTCTTTAAAGAAGCAATAACAAACAATTTATCTCAATTTACATGAATACTGTTGACGTACCTGAAAACTGCTACTGTAATCATAAAGATCGTAAAGCTCATAACAAACAACATTTTAACTTCCTCATTACTGGTCGACTTTATTGTATATACTCAAATTGTCTCTGGGAGAAAACTTGTAGGGGAATGGCCTCCTCACCTGAATTTTAAAGAATTTTCCTCAGTTATCACACACTGGCTGTATAATGTACCATATATATTTATTAGACCTTGCTGAATGTTATCTTTTGTGTAAGTTCTGAGCCTTTGTTTTCGTAATGATTTATTGTGTTTGACCCTTGTCATGGCTTTTCGATTACTCTTTTTTAGATTTGCGCTTTAATCTTGAAATCTTGTGGATATTTCTGTTTGACCCTGGACTGTATAACATTGTGTCAATGGATTAAATATTTTGGGAATACATAAACCTCTTGCACATGTATCCACATGCTCTACAGTGTATACATTACGGATTTATTTCCAAGTTGGCCGATTAGATAATGGTTTGTTTTTCGTGTTTGCTTTCTCTAGCATAAAGATTTTTATGATCATGTATTCCTCAAGGTTTTCTTCAAGTAAATTGCATCCTCTGTGTTAATGGTGGCTTAGATGTCTTTAAATGTAAAAATGTGTACATAACACATAAAACCTAAAATCTTAAACAGACACTGATTAGCAGATTGAATATCTGCCTCTTCTTTCTCGGTTTTGAGACTCTACAACAAACAGTTTTTAATTAATGTTAAAGCAGCTTACCATATTTTCTAAGCATGCATGACAGTTGATATAAAGAGCTGTCTCATCATACTCCTATCCACGTCCATCAAACAGCTGATGAGGGTTTTGTACACAATGAAAGCACCACAGATTATGTTACCAGCCTACAACCCGTAAACAGATTGCTAGCTTTTCAATAATAATGTAAGATTGCAGGTTCTATATAAAGCTGGTCTTCGAAAGACAATTAATAGTATAATAGGATCATAGAATATTTATTTTGTAATTGTTTGTAAAACATATGATGCTAAGGGTTTGCTCTATACTGTATATAGTGCTTAGTTCTATAATTCTGATGCCCCAAAACAATGTATTTAAAATAAATCTATTACTTATACATACCAATGATACACAAAGAACATAGCATTGCATGATACTGTGGTGACATTAAAATATCGTTTTTATTTAATCTTTGGTATCGCACTGTTCTGATTGATTTAATTTTGTAGTTGTTGAGACACTGCACTTAGGCATCTCATGGTTTGAAAAGAAGATTTGTGTGCATTGCAGCTAAATAGTGAACAGCAGTTGTCAAAAAAATTCTTCCTTCACCACAAATATGTTCAAGGATTTTGAGTGCTACAACAGAAAAGAGTTCACCTTATCATCGGGAGATTGGCAAGTAAGAATCCTGAAGATGTCATAGCCATCTGGGGCTGGAAATCCTCAAGAACAAAACTGATCATACTCTCTAGGTGAGAGATATGGCAGTCTCTCTCTCTCTCTCTCTCACTCATGAAGCAGAATGACACTGACCAATTATGCACATCTATGAGCTGATATATGTGGAAGAGGTCAGCTAGCCTTTGGGTGTGTTAAGCTGTCCTGTCAAGAAGTCTCCTGCAACATGAGCAGAACTTCGAAAACATGCGGAAGTCTTCATTCACGTGTTTGACGTCATCCTGACAGTTTTAGCAGTTCTATGATAAGGAAGACATGACTAGTGGATGGTAATCGGCTGAGAATATGGTTTAGCACTGGGAGGGAGACATGTCTGAGGGATAAATCCCACTGAGGTACACTTAAGCCCTTTTGTACCTCATATATATATATAGTATTATATTTAATCACAAAATTTTGAAGCTTGCTTGTGGACATTTGTGTTCATCAGCCACAAGGATGTTAGTAAAGTCAAGTACTGATATAAAGAAAGGAGGCCAGTGTCAGTGTTGCAGTTCATCCTAAAGGTGTTCATTAGGTTAAAGATCAGAGCTTTATAGCAGGCCACTCAAGATCTTCCTTTTCAAACCATGTAAACCAGATCTTCATGGAGCTCGCTTCGTGCACAGGGGCGTTGCCATGCTGGAACACGTTTGGGTTTCCAAATTCAAGTGAACACAAAATATTATTATATCTCACTCAAAGACATCATATGCACTTGTGTCCATATGGTGTATGCCAGTGGTGTTTGTTATTATGAAAAGTCCAGCGGCTTTTTGATCATTCAAAATTCAAGACCAAGCAAAAATGAAGTTCTGTTCATGCTGGATCTGAGAGCAAAACACATTGGTCAGTTATCATTGAAGTGGTTGCTACAAGCCCAAAAATAAATGGTCTAATGAGACCATTTGCACCAGCAGATAAAGTGCTTATATTACTCCACGCCTCTATCTGGACAGCTTGGGGAATCCCACATGAAAGCCATCTTTTTTCCCATACTCAGGTGCACTGACCTCAGAGAACACCACAGAGGCATGTCCGCCTGATGTTGTTTGCAGACCATGCTGTTATCCCTTTTTTCTGAAAAAGTGGTTCAAATTGGGGGGAAAATGCTAGACAAGGGAGTAATAGTAGTCAAAGATAAATGGAGAGTCCATTTCAGTATGGATTTCTGAAAGGCGAATGCAGTTTCAAACCTTGCATTGACAAGCTGCTAGATTGGCTTCTCTACCTTAGTTTACAGCAATTTAGCACTCAACAATAATATTCTGTCTGTGCTTTTCAGAGCACATTTCAACAGCTAATAGACCAGGTGTTATGGCGCCACAGTGCATATGCCATTGTTTATTTGCATGACAAATACAGAAATGGCTGGCAGTGGCACATGAAGTGTGTGATGCTAATCCTCAAACACTCTTTTCCATCAGACAATGCATTCTTCAAACATGTCTATCGAATCCAAATACCTTCAGACACTTGAATGTTCAAAGTCACCCTAATATTAATTAGTCACAACTATTTCCACTTCTATTCACAGTCACATTTTCAAAAGACTTTGATTCAATCAGCCAACTATAAAGTAATGCAGTGATATATATATATATATATATATACATACATACATACATACATACATACATACAGTATATATATATACACAATAAAGAAAATAAGTATTTGAACACCCTGCTATTTTGCAAGTTCTCCCACTTAGAAATCATGGAGCGGTCTGAAATTGTCATCATAGGTGCATGTCCACTGTAAGAGACATAATAATGATTTTTTAACTATTTATTCGTATGATACAGCTGCAAATAAGTATTTGAACACCTGAGAAAGTCAATGTTAATATTTGGTACAGTAGCCTTTGTTTGCAATTACAGAGGTCAAACGTTTCCTGTAGTTTTTCACCAGGTTTGCACACACTGCAGGAGGGATTTTGGCTTCTTGCAGAGCCACTCCTTGGTTATCCTGGCTGTGTGCTTTGGGTCATTGTAATGATGGAAGCCTTCATTACCATCTTCAATGCTCTAACTGAGGGAAGGAGGTTGTTCCCAAAAATCTCGCAATACATGGCCCCGGTCATCCTCTCCTTAATACAGTGCAGTCGCCCTGTCCCATGTGCAGAAAAACACCCTCAATGCATGATGCTACCACCCCCATGCTTCACAGTAGGGATGGTGTTCTTGGGATGGTGCTCATCATTCTTCTTCCTCCAAACACGTTTAGTGGAATTATGACCCAAAAGTTATATTTTGGTCTCATCTAACCACATGAATTTCTCCCATGACTCCTCTGGATCATCCAAATGGTCATTGACAGACTTAAGACATGACTGGACATGTGCTGGTTTAAGCAGGGGAACCTTCCATGCCATGCATGATTTCAGTGTATTACCAACAGTAACCTTGGAATTAGTGGTCCCAGCTCTTTTCAGGTCATTGACCAGCTCCTCCCGTGTAGTTCTGGGCTGATTTCTCACCTTCCTTAGGATCACTGAGATCATGCATGGAGCCCCAGTCTGAGGAAGATTGACAGTCATGTTTAGCTTCTTCCATTTTCTAATGATTGCTTCAACAGTGGACCTTTTTTCACCAAGCTGCTTGGCAATTTCCCCGCAACCCTTTCCAGCCTTGTGGAGGTGTACAACTTTGTCTCTAGTGTCTTTGGACAGCTCTTTGGTTTTGGCCATGTTAATAGTTGGATTCTTACTGATTGTATGGGGTGGACAGGTGTCTTTATGCAGCTAACAACCTCAAACAGGTGCATCTAATTTAGGATAATAAATGTAGTGGGGGTGGACATTTTAAAAGCAGACCAACAGGTCTTTGAGGGTCAGAATTCTAGCTGATAGACAGGTGTTCAAATACTTATTTGCAGCTGTATCATACAAATAAATAGTTTAAAAATCATATATAGTGATTTCTGGATATTTTTTTTTGTTAGATTATTTGTCTTACAGTGGACATGCACCTACGATGACAATTTCAGACCCCTCCATGATTTCTATGCAAAATAGCAGGGTGTTCAATTACTTATATATACAGTAAGAAAAAAAAAATTATATATATATATATATATATGGGCACACCTTCACCTTTAGTTGTTTTTCTTTATTTTATTTCCTTTACTTTTATTTTGTCAAAATTATCTACATTTAGCTTTCTTCCAGTCAGCCATATGAGGCAGTCAACTGAAATGTTTGTACAAATATCTTGAAGAGTTTCCAGGGATGTGAAGTGCTTGATGGCTGCTATTCTTTCACTATATGGTCCAACACATCCCAAACTATCTCAGCTGGATCCAGAGTGATTGTGGAGGTCACATTATGCAGCACCCAATCACTCTCCTTCTTGAAAAAATAGTGCTTACATAACCTAGAGGTGTGTTTGGGGTCACTGTCCTGTTGGAAAACAAATCATGATCCCATTAAATGCAAACGGGATGGGATGGCATGTCACTGCAAAATGCTGTGGTAGCCTTGCTGGTTGAGTGTACCCTCAATTTTGGCTAAATCACCAACAGCATCATCAACAAAGCATGCCCACATCATTACATCTCCTCCTCCAAGCGTCACAGTGGAAACCACAAATTGAGGAATCATCTAAACATCCTCTTTACCTTTAACAAATTAGCAAAACAAAATCTCAAATTTGGACTCACCAGATCAAAGGACAGTTTTCCACTGATCTAATGTCCATTCTTTGAGTTACTTGGTCCAAGCAATTCTCGTCTGCTTGTTGTTCTTTTAAAGTAATGGTTTATTTGCTCACACAGTCTCATCAGAACAGTGGATGTTGAAATATGCCTGCCACTTAACCTCTGAGAAAGAATTATGTAAATTGGTGGTTTCTGAGGCTGGCAATTTTAATAATCTTATCATTTGCAAAATACTGGTCTTTCTTTTCTGAGAGCCTGTTTCATCACAGTGTTCGATGGTTTTGGAGACTGCACTTGGGGTTACATTTGAAGTTTTAATTTAAGAGATTTCTCTGATTGACTGACTTTCAATTCTTAAAGTAATGATAGTCTGTATTTTCTCTTTATTTAACTAAGTGTTTCTTGCCAAGGACTATTGACTCTGTATTCAGGCTTTCCTCTGCACAAGATACAGTGGGGCAAAAAAGTATTTAGTCAGCCACCAATTGTACAAGTTTTCCTATTTACAAAGATGAGAGAGGCCTGTACTGTACTATACTGTACTATATCAACTATAAGAGACAAAATGGGAAAAACCTTTAAAAAATTTAAAGAATTTTTTTGCAAATTATGGAAAATAAGTATTTGGTCACCTACAAAAAAGCTCAATTTCTGTCTCTCACAGACCTGTAACAACTTCTTTAAGAGGCTCCCCTGTCCTCCACTTGTTACCTGTAATAATGGCACCTGTTTGTACAGTTGCTGGAATATGCGAAGAAAATAATTTTACTGTGACAAATAAACGCTATTCTATTTCTATTCTATTTGAATAGTGCAATAATATTAGTAGCATCCGTGAAATAAGACAAATGCAACTTACTGCAGAAATGTAGCTATGGTCCAAATACCTTATTCTAGAAAAGACCAAAAATATTATGCAATGCACTTTAATGTGCTGGGACAAAGAAGAATTGTAATATCGACTGATTCCAGTTGGTAGGAAAATCCTGCTCTACCATTCCTTGCTACAGAGGGATTAAATTAATACTTTACTAAATGTACATAGCTGTTTGACAATTAGATCACAGAGGAAAATGTGAAACAGTCTAATGTAGATAATTGTTGCTTAGTGTCCTCCTTTCAACAACCACCTCAAAACTGACCAGGGACCTAGGACCTAAGACAGTCTTCATTATTATATTGTTGTACTTTGCTTCTGCTAAAAAAAAATAGCACATGCAACAAATCTCCTAAATCTTGAACCAGACCTCAGAAAATAGTCTGCTCATCCATTTCCTTTACACAGCCTCTGTGTTGCTCTTTTACTCCAGTACACTGTTTATAGTCATCAACAAGCTCAACAACCTGTTGCACAATTTTATTGGTCCAGCTAGGGTCCTTTTCATCTTGAATTTAGCCACCATGTGCTTAGTCTTGGCCACTTTTAATGATATATGGTTCCTCTTGCACTTCTCAACATTGCTTACTAGGTCCCATCCATTACTTTTACACTTAGTTAGTATCATTCTATACTGCTGTGGCACCATCAGATGAACAATGATAGCATGTGGATCACTTATTGGTCACTTTTTAATTCACTGGCTTAGTCAGTTATTCAAGGGTGGTTTCAGTCTCAATTGAGGTGTAAATTTTAGGTGGGGCTTACTCATTTATATTGAAGGTGCTCCTTTTGTTTAATGTTGAAAGTAACCCTCCTAAGGCCAATAATGCTTCTTGTTTATTTTTTAGTGCATATATTGTTCTTTTCTGTTCTTTAAAATTCATACATTGGTCTCAAATCGGCAGATCATTCATGTGTCTTAAATCTCTCTCTGTAGTCACCTCTTATAGACACAGACATTCTCATTCACAGAATAGAGGTCACATTGCCAGTAACCTCATCTACCCTCCTCTGTTGTCTCAATCGCAAACAGTGGTGGTGGGCAGGCTCTGGAATTGCCAATCTGCTATAAGGAAAGTTGACTTTATTACAGCCTTAGCTTCCCACTATGCCTTTGACTTTCTGGCACTCACAGAGACCTGGATATCCCCACAGAACACAGCTACACCAGCTGCTCTGTCTTCTGCCTATGCTTTCTCTCACTCGCCAAGAGAAACCAGTAGAGGTGGTGGAACAGGTTTACTGTCATCACAGAGCTGGTGATTTACACCTCCTCCTTTGTCTCATCTAACTATGTCTTCTTTTAAATTCCATGCAGTCTCACTTACCTCTCCAATCAACCTTCCCATCATTGTCATCTACTGTTCTAGTGGTCCCGTTGGAGACATCCTAGAAGAGATGGACACACTCCTCAGTACGTTCTCTTCTGATAGGACCCCTCTGACAGTTCTTGGTGACTTCATCCTCCCATCTGACAAACTTCAGTCATCTTGCCTCCTGACTTTTTTTTTAAATACCGTCTCCTTGACATTTCACAGCTGCCCTCCGGCACACAAGGAAGTACATTTCCTGGACCTGGTTCCCTACAATCACTCTTCCTATCCTACCTCAAAAGCATTTTCAACATCTATCTCTTTCTGTCCTAACCTTTTGACACGTTTTCCTCTCTACCCTTTGCCATTGACTCTTTCCTCTCCTCTCTCTCCTCAACCATGGACCACCTCTGCCCCCGACCACTAAACCCAAAAATATTTTTTTTCCCCACCCCCTGGCTGTCAGAAGTCATGCTCAGCAATCTGCGATAAAGATCCTCCACCTGCTTCATCCTTCCTGACTGCTGACGACTTTCCCTTTTTCTATGATAAGATGATTTAGGAAATCTGCCAGACCTTCACTGCCTCCCCAACAATCACTACACAACACAGTCAGGAATCCTCTACTCCTTCATTGTCAAGCTTTTCAACCATAGCAGATGAGATACCGCAAGTCATCCAATCTTGCAATCCCACCACCTGCCCTCTGGATCCAATCCCTTCAACAACACTCCAGACCATCTCACATGACCTCCTGCCATTCATCTCCACGATCATCAACGGGTCCTTAACATCTGGCCATGCTGCTTGATCATCCAAGCGGTCATCTGTACTCATCCTCCTTGACTTTTTAGCAGCATTCGACACAGTCAACCTAAAGACTATCTTGTCTACCCTCAGGAGCATCGGTATCTGTGGAGCACCATAAAAATGGTTTGCTTCTTACCTGGAAGGTCGCTCATGCCAGGTAAAATGGAGGGGTCCACATTAAACTCTTCTTCTTTTTTCCCCCTCCCTCAGATACCACAGCTTCCACTCGGTTCTTGGCATGCTTGGTAGACATATCTTCATGGATGAGCGCTCATCAACTAAAACTCAATCCCAGCAAAAATTGATGGTCTTTCCAGGTGATTCATTTACAGGTCAAGATCTCAAAATAACTCTTTATAACTTTTTGCTCTTCCCTTCAGTTACTGCTCGCAACTTTGGGTGACCATGGACAATCAACTGTCCTTCTCCTCACATGTTGCTAATGTGCCTCATTCTTGTTGATTTCTTCTTTACAAAATCTGAAGGATTAAACCATTTTTTTCACACAGGCTGCCCAGGTATGTGTTCAGTCATTTCAAGACTAGACTACTGCAGCTCTCTGCTGGCAGGTCTACCTCTGAACGATATTCATCCACTGCAAATGATCCAAGATGCAACTAAGTGATTTGTGTTCAACCAGCCCACTGCTGTGCTCCCTCCACTGGCTTCCAGTAGCTGCATGTATCAGATGCAAAACACTGATGCTTGCCTACAAGACCAAAAATGGACCAGCACCATCTTACCTCAGAGACCTCATCACATATCGCACTGCACCAAATCCTCCAGTACTGCTCGACTGGTACCACCTTTTCTCATGATAAGAGGTAAGTATACTTCAAGGCTCTTCTCTATTCTGGCACAGAGGTGGTGGAATTAACTTTACCTAGATATCCAAACAGCAGAGTCCTTGTCTATCTTCAAGTGATGGGTGAAGACATTCCTCCTCCTCCTCCTGAAACAAAAAAATAAAAAATAAAAACACTTATCTTAAGTTGTAATCTAGTGTACCGGTGTAGATGTATTCATTGCTAGTTACTAAAAGCATTTTTGTATGTCACTCTGGACAAGGGCATCTGCTAAATGCCACAAATGTAAATGTAAATGATGCAATAGTTTTACCACCAAATGATAGTAAACCAAACTCAACATAGTGCATAAAGACAAAATATTCTTGTAAATGTTTTAAAGTAATTATGGTACAAACTGAACTAACTTTCATACAGACTTCATAATCAGAGAATATTTGTTTTTTTCGATGTGAATTGGTTGTTTTATTTATGTGCCTGTGAAGAGAGACAGCAGAGAGCGCACCCTCTCTGTTTTCATTATTTTACAAAAGTGCTGCAATTTGTTGTTGTTATGAGGGTGTAAACATTTTGTAGATTATTTACAGATTTAAATGATTTATTGCTCTTATCTGTATGATCAAAAAAGACCGGCTCCGGCCGGTCGACACCAGAGGGTTAATTGTATAGGTTCAAAGTAATACTGGATCACTATTGTAACCGTCCCTTTTCCCTCAAAGAGGGAGGGGCCCACCAACCACTTTTAATACTTATACCTTAAATAATATTGTTACTTTAAGGAATATGAACAAAGTCTATGCAGTTTATATAATTATTTTTGAAGTGTAAAAAATGCCATGTACAATTAACAGCAACGGAATCCAGCAGGTTCAGAAACTTGTATGAATGTAAGTATAACAGCAGGCAACATGGCAAAATTGTGTCATTGTCTAATGAAAAAACACAAAAGGTCCTTTGATAAATGTCTATTATACTTATCGTTGATGCTGACGCACACCAAACACCATCCACCGTGTGCTCCCAAACTGATTCAGTTCTCAAGTGTTAATTCCCAAAGTGTTCACAATAGGATGTGTATTAGTAGCAGGAATGTTAACAAACACATACCACATAAAGCAAGCATATGGATCAAATTATAATTCATGCATAAAGTCAATTGAAAGAAATACAAAAACAAAGTAAACAGATAAAAGCACTTGTTTCTTAACAAATGTTTCTTAATCCCTACTCCAAAGTGTTGGAGGACATAAAAGAAGTCCATGCTTCCTCCAAACCAAACAACCTCTCTCCCTTTACTACACTACCTGGCTTAAATTTGAGAATGTTTATAATTTAGCCCCTAGAGGATGGAGGGGGAAATACAGCCTGGCAGAATCATAGTAAGACAGCTATAGATTGTTACACTATATTAAGATGCTCAGCAAGGTCATGTGGAAATGTAATCATTAAAAATGTCAGGAGTCAGAGTAGCAGAGACTTGGCAGGAAATATGAAAATGGTAATATCAATTAGTGATATTGGAAAATAAAATTCAGACATGGAATCTGACTTTTTAAGCATTATAAATAAAGTTAAATTACAGTGCTAATTTCTTCTTCCTCTTTCAACTGCTCCCACCACAGTGAATCATCTGTTTCCATACTACCCTGTCCTCTACATCTGCCAACTTCCTGAATGTCTTCCCTCACCACATCCATAAAACCCCTCCTTGGCCTCCCTCTTTTATTCCTGCCTGGTGGCTCTATCCTCAGTATTCTTTTACTGATAAACCCCATGTCTCTCTATTGCACATATCTCAGTCTAGCCTCTCTCACCTTGTCTCCAAAACGTCCTACATGCATAGTTCCTCTAATTAGCTCGTTTCTATCCTGTCTATCCTCATCACTCCCAATAAAAATCTTGCTCCGCCTCCTGTCTTTTAGTTAATGCCACTGTCTCAGAACCATACAAAATAGCAGGTCTCACCAAAGACCAATAAACCTTTCCTTTTACTTTTGCAGATAAACTTCTATCACAAATCACTCCTGCCACTCTTCTCCACCCACTCCACCCTGCCTGCACTGTTTTCTTCACTTCTCTAACACAATCTCTAATACTGTGCACTGTTGACCCCAGGTACCTGAACTCCTTCACCTTCTACCCCTCTTCTCCCTGCAACCGCACCACTCCACTGCCCTCCATCTCATTCACACACATGTACTCTGTTTTACGCCTACTGACTTTTATTCCCCTTTTCTCCAGCATGTACCTCCACCTCTCCATGCTCGTTTTAACCTGCTCCCTACTCTCACCACAAATCACAATATCATCTGCAAAAATCATAGTCTATTGAGACCTTTTGACCTTGTACGTCAACCTGTCCATCACCACTGCAAACAGGAAAGGGCTCAGAACTTATCTTTGATGCAGTCCAACCTCTACCTTGACCAAGTCTGTCGTTCCTACTGCACACTTCACTGCTGTCACACAATCCTCATGCATGTCCTGCACCACCCTCACATGCTTCTCTGACACACCTGACTTCCTCATATAATACCAGCACTCCTCTCTCAGCACGCTGTTGTACGCTTTCTCTAAATCCACAAACACACAAAGCAACTCCTTTTGACCTTCTCTATACTTTTCCATCAACATTCTTAAAGCAAATATTGCATCAGTAGTGTTCTTCTTCAGAATAAAACCATACTGTTGCTCACAGATGGTCACTTCTTCCCTCAGCCTGGCTTCCACTACTCTTTCCCATAACTTCATAGTGTGACTGATCAACTTTTTTTCCCTGTAGTAACTGCAGGACTGCACATCTCCCTTATTCTTAAATAGGTACCAGCACATTTCTTCTCTATTTCTCAGGCATCCTCTCACCTTCCAAAATTTTGTTGAACAATCTTGTTTAAAACTCCAGTGCCATCTCCAGTAACATTTCCACGCTTCTACTAGTATGTCATCTGAGCCAACCGACTTTCCACTCTTCATCCTCTTAATAGCTTCTCTCACTTCCTCTTAACTAATCCTATGCACCTTCTGCATCACCATCTCCACATAATCCACCCTCCTTTTTTCTCTTCTTTATTTTTCAGCTTCTAAAAATATTCCCTCCACCTTCTCAACACACTCTCCTCACTTTGAATCTCCATCCTTTATTGCTCTAACTTGCAGCACATCCATCCCAGCTCAGTCCCTCTGCCTGGCCAATTGGTACAATTTATTTTCTCCTTCCTTAGTGTCTAACTTTTCATACAGCTCCTCATATACCTTTTCCTTAGCTTTTGACACATTCCCCTTCACCTGCTGCCACATTTCCTTGTACTCCTGCCTACTTTTCCCATCTCTCTGCCGATCCAAAATCTGTTATGTCAACTTCTTTCTCCTAATGCTCTCCTGCACTTCCTCATTCCACCACCACTTCTCTTTGTCTTCCTTTCTCTTTTCCAGATGTCACACCAAGTACCTTCCTAGTTGTCTCCCATATCACTTCTGCAGTAGTTTCCCAATCATCCAGCACCTCTTCACCACCACTGACCCCCTGTCTGACTACTTCTCTGAATCGCACACTACAGTCTTCCTGCTTCAGTTTCCACCATCTTATTCTTTTTCAGTTGTCACTTTCCTCCTGTTCTTCACCGTACAGACCACTATCTGATGCTGTCTAGCTACACTGTTCCCTGCCTACACCTTACAGTCTCCAGTCTCTTTCCGGTTACATCTCCTCCTATAAAATAAAGTCCACGTGTGCACCTTCTGCCGGCCCCCCTATGCTCATCCATCTTCTTAAAATACGTATTCATCACTGTTATTTTCATCCTTTCCATCTTTTTTCTTCTCCTCCATCTCACAGCCAACTTGTCTGAAGCATAGGCACTGATGACATTTATCATCACCCCTTTATCTTCCTGTGTCACATTCATCACTCTATCAGAAACTCTCTTATACTCTTTCTTACTCTTCCTTCAGGATCATCCCTACACCATTACTCTTTCCATCCACACCATGATAGAACAGTTTAACACACTCTCTAATGTTCCTGGCCTGACTCCCTTTCCACTAGGTCTCCTGAACACACAACATATCTACCTTTCTACCAACATTTAAAGTACCAACCCTAACATCCACTCTCCTACATGGCTCCTTTCCCTGCTGTCTCTGTAGACGTCTTTCCCCTCTGCTTCTCCTCCTTTGGCCAACAATGCTTTTTTCTTTTTGGAATTGATATGGAAATGAAAATAAATAATTGTTTAAAAATGAATGGCATTTAATTAACAACAGTGATGATTACATTAAAATATTTATTTAAAGAGTTTATTATTGAGAGTTAATTGAGCACATTGCCACTCTCACAAGGTAGACCTTCCTGTTATGTATGTAATACATTCCAGAATGCATTAACACCCCATTAATGTGTAAACAATCTGCTGTTAGCAAATGGATCTAACTAGCTGTTTTTAGCCTTTTCAACAATATAATACAGCTGTCACTAAGTAGCCAACGATAAAAAAAAAAATTCAATTAATAGTCTAATAATCATTGTATGATATTAGTTTGTTTGTTTGTTTGCTGGAATGTGCAGTTCTGCTCAACTTTGCCTTTAAGAATGACCTTATGGGTTACCAGTTCATCTTGTCCATCAGTCTGCAACCTTGATCACAGTAATGATCTCAGCATGTTCCTGTAATTTGATATAAGTGCAGGGGCAGTTCAGCAATCTGTTAATGTGAATAGATGAATAAAAAAAAAATGGTAAAAATATGTTTTATGCATGCTTTAAATATTAAAGAAAGATTTTTTTGTTGGACAATATGCATTTGACAGTGGTGTGCCACGCATTTCTTATCTAGGTTTCAGTGGTGTCCTACCTCGATTCACAAACCAGAGTCGAGCCACATCTCAATACCATCATTATGATGCCAAGAAACCATAGATACTATAGAAGCCATCAATACTATACAGAAAAGCAGTATAACAGAGTGTTGCATCAAGGACAAGTGAATGATCTCATGCAGTGAGAATGAATGGCATTAAAAAAACAAGAAACCCAATGAACGCAATTCAACAAGTCTCCTTTCACCGCAGCTGCAGTTGCACCGCCCACATACATTATTTCTAGCAAAAGCAACAACATTAATCTCATGGAATGACGCCAGGTTTTCTGTGCATTTTTTCCATGCATGGATTTCCTGCGGAATTTTTTAAAATGAAGGTAGATTGTGTTTTTGCACAAATTGTACGGGGAAAACCCCAAAAGTATAAATAGTTCATTAAAAAACTTAACAACTGTTTTCAACTGTTTTAGCTGTTTTAACTGTTTATCCACATGATGTCAAACTTTTCTTGAAAAGTCCATCTTTTAAATGTCTTTGCAAGTGTTTTGCTAACCAAATCAATTTCTTTTCCTCTGTTAGCCATTGTAAAATTTTATTGAATCCACATTAATATTTTTGAGCTTTTGCAGTTTGCAGCAGATGCAATTTGATAGCTCTGACTCTCTGACCATCCAATCAAAGTACTTGAAAATACTGATGGGTTCGGACACTTGCGGGCCTTAGAATGACCAGTCTGATTGTTTAAAGCAACAGCTGAAGAAAAAAAAGCCTGCAGTGCGGGAATGTATAATATAAGTAACTTTCTTTCGGCTTCTCCCATTAGGGGTCGCCACAGCGGATCATCCGTATGTTAGATTTGGCACATGTTTTTACGCTGGATGCCCTTCCTAACACAACCCTCCCCATTTATCCCGGCTTGGGACCGGCACTAAGGCTTGTGCAGCCCTAATGGCTGCAGTGAGAGCGCCGCATCCTAACCACTAGACCACCAGGGACAGGAATGCATAATATGAAGGCTGAAATATGATTGGATAAAAACTCAGACACTGCACTGCTCCTAGACATAAAACATCGTAGAGAAACGTTATGAAATGAAGAGAATAGACTATAAGGAATAATTTTATAGATATTTGTGCACTAAAATCTATCAAAATGTAAGCCAGTATTTCTGATTGAGTTTAGGCCAGCACATTCCTTGCTTGCTTGCCCTGATTGGCTGCCACTGGTTTTTTATTATTCTAAGCTCAGCATAGATGTAATATACAGACAGTGTAATTTTCCCTTTTGTCAGCAGCACTTGATCATTTAAGACATGCCACATTTGGCCTTCACTGAAGTCTCTTATTGCTGCTGGATGCATCCCCCTAATTACCTTCTTTTCTTTCAGAACTAGATTCTTAGATATTCCACAATCTGTTTAGAAATAAAGTCCAAATTGCTCTCTGTATAAAATGTATTGTTAATTACTTAGTTAGAATTAAACCTGAGGTATCTTCTCACACAATTCTTACTTTTTTTACCTTTACCCCAACTTTTAAAGTAGGTCATTTTTTTTTACCAGGAACATCTCTGACATTTAGAGTAGCTGTCAACTGCTGCCACTCAGCAATTTTTTTATCTATTAATGATGCCAACAAAGAGTCTGCCACCTAAAATGTTTTTTTTATATAGAAATGTTTATACATGTATGCATATTCATCTTTATGTGCAAACACTTAAAGTGCAAAATAAAGTGCACTTAAAGCAAAATAAATGTAGCACTGCAAAGGATGCTCCAGTTTTTGCACCTTTTTAAGATCCACACTGTGTATATAATTTTTTGTGTAAATCATACAAACCTATTTATTCGACTCAGTTAGTTGTGTTAGATATTTGTTCACATCACACATTAATTTGGACATTAATTTGGTTTCTGTTTTCTTCCTTTGCTTGTTTGTTTTAATCAGCTTTTGCATGAACTTTGTTTGCATAAACTTTATGTATTAATTTAAACTTGACCATGGAATCCAAATGAATAAAAATATATTCGCTAAAGTAAAACGAACAATACAGTGTTTAAAACACCTTATAGAGATGTTTAATAAAATTATTTGATTCTCACTATTTCTTTAAAAGGACCACTATTACAAATTAAAGTATAAAGTCCTGTATATGCTGTAAAAATTACAGTATATATGAATACTTGCACATTATATCAAGCGTTTACACCACACCTCACACAACAACTCACACAAACTATTTACTGTCATGCCACTAGTTGCACATCTCATTTCATGACATTTCTGGTAAAACTGTACACAAAATACTTGCTGCTGTACTATATTTAACATAGAAATAAATATAGAGTATGAGTCATAGTAAGTTATGTTCACATTTTAGAGCATTTTGTTTGCTAAATATTGCTAAATCTTTTCTTTTTTTTGCACAACCTGCTTCATTATCCATTTGATCCACATAAGAACTGTGTTCTAATCTGCACTGCACTGTCCTTTACTCTGTCTGTTGTCCTGTTATAGGTGCTTGTGCTGTTTGCAGATTCTATTAAACTTTTATTTTGTATTATGTATGAAAAAATCACCTGTAGGCTTCAATAATTTGAATCTCATCTGGCTTTAATTACAGGGTCAGCACAAGGACAAACAGATTGATAGGGGGCCTTTGTTTTTCACTGGGGATGCTACAATAACAATAGAAATAATAATAATAATAATAATTATTATTATTATTATTATTATTATTATTATTATTATTATAACAATTTAATGAACCTAATCAAAGCTTAAATGTGGCACGTATAAAAAATAATGATGTATCTTTTTCTATTTAGTTAAATTTCTCTCTCCACATATTATATCAAGTTAAATGTTCTTCGAATGTTTATGTCTGAATTAATTCCATGGCATGCTTCCAGTCATGGCAGCCTTTGGTTGTCAAATTTGGGGTCGAGTCCAATCTCTTGTCCAATTTGTATAGCACTAAAGATTCTCCATGGGCAACATAAAGGTGCATCTGCCTCAGCTAAATACTCAAGCCAGTCTCTTTTCTAAAACCACACCTATAAAAATGATCTCTTTTTGTGCATTACTATAACTTGCATAGGTCTATTCTTCCCTAAATCATCTGGGCAGTAGCTCTTAAAGCGGTAGCTCTGCATTCACAATGCCCACACATTCTCATTAACCGTGCTTGCCATACTTGAACTGTTTTTGGTGCTGAAGTGGCAAACCATTTTCATAAAGTCATAATTAAAGATGGTTAAATTGTTAAACTTACTGTTTTTATAGAGTCAACTTTATTGCTAACCTTGCACTTAGTCCCACGCTAAACCTTATTTAGGTCACACTAAGTGTTTATTTACCTGCTACTTTACTGAGGTAATAGCAGTGCGTATTTAATTAGCTGACTGTGTTAGTACCACATTATCTATCTTTTTTCATTATTTAATTATTATTCATTATTACTTACATCATTATTCAAAATTAATGTACAAAATTGTTTTAAAAAAAAAGGGGGGAAAAAAAAGAAGAAAAATGTGTTCTGTGGAGTATATGGAGTTATAAAGAGTAACTGGGTTCTATAAATAACACCTTAATACAGTTTTTCCCAATCAATATTACATTTTTTTCCAAGGCGAGAGACTTTCATCCACATCACATAATGTTTCTTTAGCACTGCACCTGGGGGAATAAAGCAGTGAGTTTTGAATCTGTCTGACATGAATTTGCCAGCATGTCTCCACGAGCATCATCCGTGCCCTGTAGACATTCTGAGGTTGCTTTCAAATACTTTCTATTTCCCTGAAGAAATGAACTCTTAAGCATGAATCAGAAAGGGAGAATATCGTGGAGGAAACACTATTAGGAAACATGGATGGGCTTTACAGTACAGTCCCAAATTACCAGAAACTCCACTGTTCCTATTGAGGAATGTTTTGTAGTGTATGTGGTAAATGCAACTGTAAATTCTCTATTGCATGGATTCACGGAAGGAAACCCATGGCTTAGGACAACATTGATTGTTAGTAATGTGTTAGCACTAGAAAGACAATAAAAAGTTATAGTTTCTGTCTTTTATACTTTAGTAACCATGTGTGATGACTGCAATTTGAAAAGATATAAACATTTTATTTAGTTTTGTTTTAATTAAGCTAAATGTAGACATGGTTATTAGATTATTTTATTATTATCTAGGCTTCTAAGTTTGTAACAACACTATACAAAAGCCTGTCATATGTGATTCTTCTCCAAACTATTAGCACAAAGTTAAAGGCAGAAAATTGTATTGTCTTTGGGTGCAGTGGGCAATAGCCAGCTTCATGAAGATATGCTTCACATGATTTGGAGTGGATCTTGTGAGGCCTGCTATAAAGCTCTGACCTCAACCCTGCTAAAGACCTTTGGGATGAAATGGAGCTGACTGCACTCCAGGCCTTACATCAGTACCTGACTTTACTAATGCCCTTGTGGCTGAATGAGCACAAATCTTCACAAGCAAACGCCAAAATCAATTAAAACAGCAAATAGGGAACAAAAGTGGAATAGTATACTCAAAAAGCACATACCTAGTTTTATGGTCAGTAGTCCACAAACGTTTGTCCAAATTGTGTATTTCAAGTCAAGAAACTTTTATTGTCATTTCAACCATATATTGCTGACGCAGTACACAGTGAAATGAGTGCTACATAAACAACAGAGAAAACACAGAGGTAAGGACTAGTAAGTGTCCTCGCCACATAAAGTATATTGTGAGCAACCTGGTGCAAACAGTGCAAGACAAGGCAGTATAGGACAAATACACAAAACACAAAATAGTGCTGCCAGTAAACCAACTGTATATTGTATTGTGCAGAGTGCAAAACCAAACTAGATACAGGAGTGTACTTGTAAAAAAAAGTGTAAAAATAGAAGGTTGTGCAAAACAGCAATAGCAGCAGTCAAATGGATGTGCAAAAACAGCATGTAAACAGTTGTGTACTAATAAATAATATAATATGGGTGATACTGAAGTCATGGATGTGTGAAATTAGTATGAGTGTGTGTTTGAGTTCAGTTTGTAGCAGTTCAGTACACAAAGTTGAGTGTGTGTGTGTGTGTGTGTGTGCATGCGTGCGTGCATGCGTGCGTGCGTGTGTGTAATTTTCAGTTCAATTCTCTTGATGGTAGAGAGTGAAAAGTGTGTGCAAGGGGTGTGTGGGGTCGTCCACAATGCTGTTGTGAGGTGTAAAAAGGGGAGAGAGTCCAATGATCTTTTGAGCTCTCCTCTGTAGAGTTTTTCAATCCGAGATGGTACAGTTCCCAAACCAGGTAGTGATGCAGCTGCTCATGATGCTCTCAATGTAGAACATGGTCAGGATGGGGGAGGGAGATTGGCTTTCCTCAGCCTTCTCAGAAAGTAGAGAAGCAGCTGGGCTTTCTTGGTGATGGAGCTGGTGCCAGATGAACACCAAGGAATTTGGTGATCTTGACGATCTCCACTGAGGATCCATAGAATGAACCGTGGATAATGGCCACTCTGTGCTCTCATGAAGTCAACAACCATCTCTTTATTTTTGTCAATGTTCAGAGACAGGTTGTTGGCTCTACGTCAGGCTGTTAACTGATGCACCTCCTCTCTGTATGCTGATTCGTCGTTCTTGCTGATGAGACCCACCAGAGTCGTGTCATCGGCGAACTTTAACGATGTGGTTAGTGCTGTGCATTGCTACACAGTCATGAGCAGTGTTGTGCTCGTTACTAAAAATAGTAACTAGTTACAGTTACTCGTTACTTCATTCAAAAAATAACTCTGTTACTTTGTTGATTACTTAAACCAAAAAGTAATGCGTTACTGTTAAAAGTAACTTTTTAGTTTTTAGTTTTTTAGTGAATATATCACAAGAATTTCTGAAATAAATAACAAAACAAGCTGAATTATATATTCAGAATCAAAAAATAAAGTGGCTTCTGCTGTTGTGTTGAGCTCTTAAAAATGTTCCTTTCACAGCTGAAGTATGAAAACTATCAACAATGTAGAACAGAACACCGGGTTAGCTTCTAGCTACTAGCTCCTCAGGCATGGATGTCCTGGAGGTGTTTCAACAGATTGGAGTAGATATGAGCTTCGAACCAGAAAGACACAACTTACATTTGACTTAAAAGTTTTTGTCTTTATACTCAACTAAAGTGAAATAATGAGCAGATTTCCACTTTGAGAAACTCGTCTTGCTCTCGCCTCGACTCGCCATTACTGCCGCACAGACCTGAATAAACGGAGACACGGCCACAGTGCGTCTTCTTCGTGTATACAGTGGTTTATCCACCAATCCTACAATGCGTCTTCTTTGTGTTTACAGTGGTTCATCCACCAATCCTACAATGCGACGCTGCTGTAAGAAAGTTAGGCTGTAGTCTACACTTCAGCCGAAATTAATTCAGTTAAAAAAGTAACGGGTACGTTACCATACAGTAACAGAGTTACTTTATTTAAAAAAATAACGCGTTACAGTATTAGTTACTGTAAAAAGTAACGCGTTACTGCCCAACACTGGTCATGAGCCTGAGGCATTAAGTAACTATGTAGCGTCTTCTGAAGATTAGAACATGTTTCAGTTTTTTTGGTTGCAGTGTTGGTAAACACAACTTGTGTAATTTGTACAAAATCATAATTGAAAGTGCAATTTAAGATTTAAGATTAATTTGTACAAAAGTGGAATATCAACTGAGAACTCTGTAAACCCATATCACAGTGGCAGGCGGTCAGGGCCAGCAAAGCCTTTTCTGCTGGCCTAAACACTATCAGAAGCACTGACCTACATTTACAACCTAAATTCTAATATTTGTTCCTTGAAATTTTATTAATTTATTCCTAACCGTTTATTCTCTTTATACTGCTTCCAGTATGTGGATGTGGATGTAAGTTTTTTTTTGTCCAATCAGATTTCAGCCTCTATGTGCTGCCATGTCAATCTAATCTGCCCAGGGCCTTCAAAGTCAGTAGTGCTGGCCTTTTTACCAGTAGCGCGCTGCATACATTATAACATCGGAGTTTTATGCCTACGGAGGAAGAAAAACTGATTTGGTCTGAGACATACTTAAAAATACATTTTCCCCAAAGCTAGCTAGCTTGTCTTAGCACGGGAAAGGGTTCGTTCACCATTTCCAGACCAGTGAATACGAGCGGTACCACTGGCTTACAGCCTCTGAGGAGCAGTGCAAATTATAATAAGTAATCTGGTGAGTAAGTTGTATTTTATTAACATTTTTAAATTTTTGTCATGTTATTAGACATTCTGAACTTCTGCAAACAGATAATGTAGGTGGCACAGTTGCATTGGTAGGTTTGGAGTTGTCTTAACTGGGTTTCTTGCTTTAGAAAAATGGTATTCACCCTCCATATGTGAACTATATATACAGTATATATATATATATATATATA
>MU551577.1:2063974-2084589 GCA_024362625.1 Silurus asotus | reverse complement strand
AATAGAAATGAGAAGTTAAAAATAACTAATAAAGTAAAAACAATAAATAATCGTATAAAATCCTTGGTTGTCACAGATAGTTTCATAGCTTGGGATCATAGTAACTAACTAACAACTCAATGTTTTTGGTACAATGTACAATTTACCATTGCATGACCTGTGTGATCTTTCTATAGCACATTTCTTTATCGTGTTACAAAAGAACACAATAGAAATGAGAAGTTAAAAATAACTAATAAAGTAAAAACAATAAATAATCGTATAAAATCCTTGGTTGTCACAGATAGTTTCATAGCTTGGGATCATAGTAACTAACTAACAACTCAATGTTTTTGGTACAATGTACAATTTACCATTGCATGACCTGTGTGATCTTTCTATAGCACATTTCTTTATCGTGTTACAAAAGAAAGTTATGGTAGTACCATAAAGACATTGAAAAGTTAATACAATCGAAAGCCAATGCAAAGCCAAGACAATCTTGAAATCAATTGTAAAATGATAAATGATACAGGCAGACTGTTGGAGTAATGTGATTTCTTATTGTGGTGTGAAGAAGCATGTGTGCAGCTGCATTTTGAAGCCTTTATGAGTGTTTAAGTAGAGCTTTTTTTGGTAGCCAGACAAAAGCCTATTTATTAGTCAAGTCTGTAAAGAATACATGGATTAGTTTTTCGTTGTCTGTAGGAAAGAGAATGATGATCATATATAGTTTTATTAACATTCCGTTACATTTTATTAACATTAAGACAAAAAAAACGAGATGCAAAACAAATTTCACACAAAGATGTGAACAATTCTTGAAAGATAAATAAATTATTTTTAAACAGTTTGAACTCGAACATTGAACTTAGATTAGTCAAATGTTTTGTAAATACTTATCTAAATATGAAAGCAATTTCAGCCTCTTCTAAAACTGCATATATGAATCTTAATTTTAGCCTAAACATTCCAAAAGAGTGCGTTACTTACTATGCAAATATAAAATGTGTGAAGTACATTTAATAGCAAGGAACAGAGAATGGCATAAATAAATAATACTCTAAGCATATACAATTAAGTTAATGAGTAACCCAAGTTCAGGATCAAACAGGGAGCAATGTGCCCTTTATAACCTTAAATAATTAAGTAAAATTCAGAAGACTTCAAATTCACATACTGGGTCCAACAGTAGGAATATTTCATAATTTCTATGCCAACAAATGAGTAAAGTTATATCCAGAGCGCACTTTACACGTCTTTTTTTTATAATGCATCTTTTGTAGAATATTGGCCATTTTATCTGATCAAAGCAGGTTTCTGTGTCTCTATTTTGCCTTAAGCTTATGTATGTATGTTGTTTCCTTACCTGTTGTTATTGTGGTTGAAACAGTAACAGCAGAGTTGAAGCCATAAGCCGTAACCTCGATTTCACATGAAATGAACATTGTGTCAAGCATTGTTCCGTCTGTTTCCTCTTGACTGCTTTCATGGCATACAAGTGTTTATGGAAATATTACTTTTTCAAATCATGTTTATGTCAAGTAACGAGTCATCCAGCCCTGGCATTATTGTCCTGGCAAACATCACTATGAACTGTGCAACTTCTAGTCTGACTAAACCCCCTCTGTGGAAAACATCAATCACTGGCGTTAAGCTGCCATCTCTCGCAAGTGAGGACTCAGTTAATGGCTCAGGCTAAATGGACACCATCTGGCATTAGCAGGGGAGCAATTTATGCAGTATAGTGAAGAAGGTGAATGACTGCCATCTTCTATCAGGATCCACGCATGGGGTTTGATATTTGGCCCTATCGGCTTTTGTTTGTCCCTTGTACAGATGTATTATAAAACCACCTACTGCAAGGACAGATAAAAATCGAATGCATTTATTTCTACTTAGCCAAGAGTCAAATGCCAACAATAAGATGGTTTCTAAACTTCTGCTGTAGGAGTCATGGAGATAAAGCAATAAAATGAATGAAGATTTTTAAAAGTTGCAATCAGTTTTGAAGGACTTTTGTTTGTACACACATATGGAGATGCTTGTGTGTGTGTGTGTGTGTGTGTGTGTGTGTGTGTGTGTGTGTATGTGTGTCGTATATTTGAGTTGATGCATTTATTTCTACTTAGCCAAGAGTCAAATGCCAACAATAAGATGGTTTCTAAACTTCTGCTGTAGGAGTCATGGAGATAAAGCAATAAAATGAATGAAGATTTTTAAAAGTTGCAATCAGTTTTGAAGGACTTTTGTTTGTACACACACACACACACACACACAAGCATCTCCATAACTTAGTATGGCAAACTAACAACTCAAACATACGACACACACACACACACACACACACACACACACACACACACACACACACACACACACACACACACACGGAGATGCTTGTGTGTGTGTGTGTGTGTGTGTGTGTGTGTGTGTGTGTGTGTGTGTGTGTGTGTGTGTGTGTCGTATGTTTGAGTTGTTAGTTTGCCATATGTTTGTTTGCCGTATGTTTTGCCGTATGTTAGTTTGCCGTATGTTTGAGTTGAGAATAAAGAATTAAAATAACCAAAAAAAAAATGAAGAAGTACTTTGAGAAGTCTACATGTGATATTTTTGCATCTAATTGCTCATAGAGAATCATATAACCATAATTACATCATATTACATAGGCATAAAAGCGAAAACAACTCTCTAAACGAAACGTACTGCAAGTCAATAATCTCTCTATTGATGTCATACTGTATTATGTAGTCATAACACATGGCTCTTACAAACTCTTTGATGTGCCAACCATCCCTTCCATAACATCACATGATGCTGGTGACTAAATGAAATAAGATGATTTGCATATTAACATGTAATACTGCTATCTGACTAACACTAAATGTTTTTATGAAAATACTAGTGCTAGCGTGTATGGCTGAAATGTCACTGTTTAGATGAATATACATAACCAGATAGAAATCAAGTCTAAAATGTTTTGGTCTGCATCTGGACTGCAAATTCGGGACGCAACCATGCGAACCGAGCACTTATAGCAGGAATAATCAATGTAGGTTTGCTTTGCATTTTCAGTTTTTTAAACATGAACTATTGCAGCTTCTCTGCTTGTTGCAAACAATCACATCACATGTATTTATGTAAATTGTTTACCTGGAGGCAGCTCATTAAGGAAAGAGTTCTCACAGACGTTCATAGATTTTTACTGCATTTCATTTACTCTGTCTGGTCTGATTAGTGAAGTGGTGCTGTGGCTTGTAAAAAAAAAAAATAAAAAATAAAAAATAAAAAACACCATAATAAAAAGCAGAAAGCAGAAACAGCAAGTTTAATGACTTTTGGACAAATGTATATTTATTCCTAGCATCAGGTTTTAAACATCGTATCTGTTTAGAAACTGTGCCACTAGTAGAAAAATGGTAATTTAAAGTTTAATTGCAAACCATAACCTAGCATCATATTCATAACCATGAATGAATAACTAAAATAAATGCATTAAATGGTAATGTCGCATTAACGTCTAACCATGTTATTTGCTTATCTGGACATTGGAAAGCAAGCATGTTTTTTTACTGTAACTCCGCCTGTACACCTTTTAGTTGAATATCTTTTTATAGTGTAGAGATGAGTGTTCATGCACACATCTGTGATACAGTCTGCAAACTGGATAGATTTATGTATGCGCTGAGACTAACGCAAAAATGCGTAAGTGAATCCCTCAGTCATAATAACGTGAGATCCAGTAGACTCACTCCCTCGTGTGCTTATTAAATTAAAGGTATTTAAAATATCATGTCGCCCTGGGAACTTTTACTTAGATATGACAGTCTCTAAGTAGCTGAATCTGAATACATTTTCAAGTCAGATTAATGTACAAGTCAGACTTACACCAATCCTGTTAAAATGGTATTACAATAAAAATTGTGATCTAATGATCCGTAGTTTGGGGTAAAATACGGCAGATTAGCTTGACAATTCTGACTGACAGCAATTGACTAACGATATGCAAGCTGTCTCTGTGTTGGTTTTCAGGTACTCAGTTACTGAATCTGATGTTTCTCAAGATGATCATTGTGGGTGGGACATGGAGAAATTCGCAAAGAAGTTGGATCTAGTTAAGCTGGAGGAAATGTGTAATGTTTTGAGGGAGCTATGCGATTTGACTGCATGGCACACAAAACAGAAAATCCTAGACTGTCAATGACTTGCAAAAAATTGGACAGCATCTGGCCATGAAAATTTTATGTCTAGAGAAGACTGAACAGCTTGCAAAAAGTTGACTGCCAAATGCATGACTGCATTTGTATTCTGGAGGAGAAAATAATGTTGAGTATCTTTTAAACCTAAAAAGTGACACTGTGCTACACAGAAAATCACACATTGCAGTCTCCATAGATTCAGTTAACCATGTTTTATAAAAACGCTTCTGCTCAGGCGAAGAATAGAGGCCTTAGGGTTTGGGATGTAAGACAAAATCAGAGATATTGAGTTTCATCTCTTCAAAGTACAATGGGGCAAACACTTCTTAAAGACGCTCTTTACTGATCTCTGTGTCTGTAATGGAAACTGAAGCCATCATTTGAAGCGGTCAATTCATCATCCCTCACTTCCTATCAAGCCTGTGTGGTGGTAACCATGGCAACAATCTGGCTTGCCAGTGCCCTTGGGATGTGGTTTCTTACTGCAATAATTGGCCTGTGACTGAACTGTTTATTTCAAACCTTTGTGTAAGTTTTCCTTCTCTTCTTTTTTCATATTATGTAAGCCTTCCTTTGTATGCTTAGAGTCTCTGCTTACAACCAAAATGATCAGGTGCATCCCAAAACTCTAACTGGTAATGTGTTGATTCTGCAATTCTACATTTTTTCGCAGTCTGTGGCTCAGAAATCAATTGAAATCCACCATCCTTAAAAGATATACCAAATATTAAATTCCTCAAATAGGCATCAAGCAAGGAAGAGAGGATTCTTTGTTGATGCTCCAAAGATGCAGTAAATGATACAATAAAATGAAGCACAGAGGCACTAATTAAATTAACAATGGGTAAAAATAAAATAATTGAATTCAAAACAGTGAATAAGCCTTGCTGTAAAAGTGAAATGTAATGGGATTAGTAGATTGTTGAACAGATAAAAACAACATTTCAGCATGTTTTACTCAAGTCATCAATAAGTGAACTTACTTAAGCTGCTGTAAATTGGCTCTTCAGTAAGTCTCATTTGTTAAATTCTGTATGTTTCTTCCTGTCCTTTTTTTTTGCATCCTTTCTCTTATTCTTCAGAGGGAGGAGCAGAGGGAAGCAAAGAAAGAAAGCCCAAATGGTGCAATTAAAGAAATTAAGAAACGATTTGTGTTTTCACGAATCTGCTGCTTCCTCCCCTTTATCAGGAACTCCTAGTCTGCAAACAACCTTCACCCAAACCTCTGCACATGCACACACACACAGGTTTCCTTTAACTACAGATATTTTCAATGATCTCCTCTTTTAATTATTATACACAGTATACAGTTATGTCTTGTGTAGACTACTCCATTCTCTTTCCCTGCTTTCATGTTCTAGTTTTGGCTCAACTTTTTTAGTAGTTTTGCTAATTAACTGTGCCATTTGAATTATCTTTTGTTTTTGCAACCATTTTGCATTTTGACAGCAAATGCTCTATGACTTCACATGTAACAAATTGTGTTAATTGCCAAAAACACATTACATTTTACATCATTTTAAATGTAGTATGAAATTACTATTTCGTAACTTTTTTCCACCCTTTATTTAAATGCGAATGTGATTTTTAAACAATTAATGCCATTTTTCACAAGTGGTTTTATCACATTTTCACGTCACATGATATACAAATGTGCAAAGATTTGTGCAATTACAATACACACCTACTGAATATTAAATCTGATTATGTTTTTATATTTGTATTTTCAATTTCTAATTTACTGCTTCAATAGCAATGTTTGCTACTGCTTCATTATATTTACATCATTAGCAGGGGCTTAAGAACTTGCTTTTTGCACAGAATGTCTAATTTTAAGATCATGTTGACATGGCTAATAGCTTCGCAGACTCTTAGTGGATGGATTAGATGCCTTTGTTCCTCATTTGTTTTATTAGATTTGTCTAATGAGCATGAGCCAGCATCAGTAAGCTAGAAGACTGCAGAGTAGGATTTATACAGCAGCATGTTTGAATATAAAATATTATAAAGAGATAAAAACAACAAAAAGGTAGTTGTTGACAGGTCATACAGGTCATATGTGTTCTTGAGGTTGATGTGTTGGAAACAGGAAAAATGGTTAAACGTAAAGGATCTGATTGACTTTGACAAGGGCTGAATTGTAATAGCTAGACGACTGGGTCAGTGTTGACAGGGTCATGGGTGGCCACAAATGAGGCCAGTGAGGCCAGATCCCTCAGAAATGACTGCTGAAGAGCTGTTTTGCCAGCACTTTATATATATATATATATATACATCAGAGATGGCAAAAGTACATGCATCCTATGTTCATTTATCATAGATGGCAAAAGTACATGCATCTATATGTTTATTTATCTGATATATATATAAAAAAAATAAAAAAAAACATGAAAACACGGTGGTGAAATTACAGCATTATTCAACGCAGTATTTAAGTGTTAAAGGGCTGATTTCTGTAGACTGCTGCTGAAAATGTCATTGCTTTTCCAAAGACACATCCCAAAACATTCCATTACTTTCTGTAACAACTAATGCATTAAACTACAGCAGTGTTTCAGAAATAAACCGCTTGACGTAACCATTTTTACTTTTTTGCTCTCATCCTCTGCAGGTGAATGCGAAACAAAGAGATCAAGTGGCAGAAACACATTACTCCATCCTGTCCTCTCCTCTCAGGGCATGGCCCAGGTCCAGGATGGACAACCAAAAGAATGTGACAGGTGAGCTGCTCAGTTAACATTAAATGCAAAGTGGAGGCTAGAAGAGCGTAATTATACAGTCTCACAATGTTGAAGAGTGGGCAGAAAACTAGCACTGCAAATAACTTCATTATTATTCCTAATATAGCAAAGAATGGCAAAAGAAAAATTCTCTCCGTTCACAGAACACCAGCTTTAGATTCTTTGTATGAGAATTATATAACTAACCCTATATAAGACTTATTTAGCAAATGAACAAGCTAACATTTTTATGAAAATGAGAAATTGACAGAATGCTCTCATGCAATATTGTCACTGCTACTAATAGCTTTCATTCACTTCCAAGTCACATTAACATTTTTATGAAGCCATCTATGCTGTGAGATTAACAAGAACACTAGCAAACTTTACACGGTAGGCTAGTACTGCTAGCTAACACACTGCTAACTACACTACTAACTTTCATTTCATGGTAGACACATTAGCACAAACCTGGGAAGTCAAATCAGTGGCACAATATAAAAAGGTTAAAATGCAACATGTTGGACTTATTGGTTTTGTTTATAAATATGTACACAAAAATATAATAAAAAAAAATAATTGTAAATGATACTGGGGACATGCCTCTACCTCTACTTGAAAGTTTGAAAGTGTACAGGATTAAAAAAGCTCTTATAGGAAAGGAATCCAGATTATTTCTACAAATATATCACTGAGGCCACTGTCTTTTATCATAAAATGATTGCACCCAGATGACTTTAACATGTCATGATTGAGTATCCAGCAGATTTGCTTTCCTGCAAACCTGAATGTGTGTGTGGATCACACAAAATGAAATGGACAGATTATAAAACATAAAATTGTTGTGGCTAATAAGAACATTCCCTAGCTGTGGCTGTCATTACTAACTCTAGCCCTAATCAGCTCATGGAGACATTTTATAAGTGGTGTATCAAAAAAATTTAAATAGTATTTTCAATGCTTCTGATTATTCTTAGATTACGATAAGTGTTTAAAAAGCTGAAGTGGTTTTCAAATTTAAGTGTATCTTTTCCATGACATTCCTGTCCCAAGCATGCTCATGTTATCCTGCTGTTCAGTACAAATTTACTTAATTAATTTTAATTAAAAATTATAATTACTAAGATATTAGCTACCAGTTTGTGTAGATTCCTGTGTTACATTATAATATTTATATATATTTATGTTAATATCATGGTCAGGGCACACCGATGCCTTTAGAATTCTTGTGCATGTTTGGATTTTGCATCCATACCCATCAGGGTAGTATATATTGCTAATAATAAAGACAAAAAAAACAAGATATAACAAATTTTATAACTATTACAGAATCAAGTGCCTGGCTCACCGGGACATTGTTAAGTAAGAGTTAACTCTTATGCTGTTTTGTCCCAGTCCTGCAATGTTAGAAGAGTGTCAGGATGGCATGGACAGTGGTAGCCTGACGTCTGGCATAGCTCGAAAGGTCTGCATCCAGCGCCACCCGATCCACGGCTTTGGCTTCATTGCCGGCAGCGAACGGCCTGTCATTGTACGCTCTATCTCTGCGGGTAGGACACGTGTCTCTAGCAGGACCTGGGGACCAGACGTCTGCAGCCCACTGGGACACAGCAGCCGTCTGCTCCACCAGGCCACCCAATCTCATCTACGCTAAAAGTGACTGCTTGTTTTATTGTATATACTCGTATTTGAATGTCTCAGGTGCACGGTGCATTGCACGTACACTCAATAACCCAAAGCAATATCATTTACAATTCTAATTGAGTTGCTATACCATTAAGGTAGAAGTGATCCAATTGGTGGCTTCATGAGCAGGTATTGAGAAGAAATGATCACCTATAGCCATGCTATCTAATAAAAAAAATTACACAAATTCTGTATGTTGGCTTGCAGACGGGCCATCTGATGGTAAGCTTTTTGCTGGTGATCAGATCCTAGTCATCAACGAGGAAAACGTCAGTGACGCTCCCAGAGAGAGAGTCATAGACCTTGTAAGGTAACATCCTTTATTGTCACCAAACGTAGAAGGGCATTGTCATGATGCATATCTGACTATGTTTCATGTATTGCAAATTCTCTGTGTCCGTTTCAGATGAGACCCTTTATTTCAGCTATGTTTATTTTTGGTGTCATTTGATTTTGCACCATACTGACTTTCTCCTATGCCTCTCTTTACAGGAATTGCAACGATTCAATTGTACTCACTGTGCTGCAGCCTCTACAGGTGATTGCTTCATCCATTTTGTCTATTATACAATATTTTTCTTCATACACCAGCGACTTTTATTGTCAAACCCTCTCTTGAAACATTATTCAGAATAACTTTTTTTCTTTGCAAAATAAAAAAAAAAATCCTCTGTGCAATAACATCGTGAATCTTTTTTGTCAGCTTCGCCTAATTATGGAGTCTTATGCATTCATGCATGTAATAAAACTTTACTTTGAATTTATTTAGCTGAATTACAGATTTCTGTAATTAATAATAAAAGTTCTTCTGAGCATTCATTTAATGACTTCATTTAAAATGTATAGAATTGCCACAAATCTTATATATATATATATATATATAAATATATATAAGATTTGTGGCAATTCTATACATTTTAAATGTATATATATATATATACATATACACACACACACACAAGAAGGCAGAACACAAGAAGGTGTTTAAGAAAGCAGAATAACTGCTACAGTAAGGAGACAAATGTATCTGATGAAAAGCACCTTTATTAAGCTAGGAATATACATAAGATAAGGATCAGATTCACATCTGTAAAACAGCTACTTACCTTGCATGTGGCCATGTTGCTCCTTGTCGCCATGCGTTTTACTTTTTTTTTGTTCTGATGAAAAATCTGACGTTTCATTTTTTTCACATTACATGTTCGCCTTAAGTACTAGATTTATTGGCAGATTAGCAAAGCAAGCAGATGCACCAATGAACTTTGCTATTTCCTTTAAAGTTTTATATTTTATGAATTACAATTTTTGCAATTTCTCTATGGACATTTACTGAAAATATGAGAAGAAATTGAAAATGGTCACTTGTCACATAGTCTACTTATTTGATCAAATGTTGTTAGAGAGAGTATAACTTGTTACTTGACATTCACTTCTTTTTCTTCTTTTTCTCTCTCTCTTGTTTCCTTAGTCGCCTAAATCAGCCTTCATAAGTGCAGCCAAGAAAGCTCGCCTGCGAACCAATCCCCCCAAAGTGCGCTTTTCTGAGCAAGTGTCCATCAGTGACCCAGACTCAGTATGTCCTGCTGCCTGTCACGCTCATCTTTTTCCCCAATTCATATCAGATTTAACGTGCTTGGGGTGGTTTCTGAAATGAAAATCATAAAATATTGACAAGTAGCACAGCACCGGGATACTGGGGAACACCAAGAAGGTGGCTGCCAATTTTGTACAGTGATTTGTTATGACTGTCATGTGGCCCATGGCAGAATGATTCAAATTCGAAGGTTAATATGTTCCTCAGTCGGTGGCCTTCGTGGTGCCATATTGCAGTCATTTCAGACCCTACTCATCTCATTGCATCATACTGTAGATCCCATTATCCAGGGGACCAAGCATAAGTTCTGTCTCATTGTACACCCATTCCACCATTCTGAGAAGTAAAGGAAAGTGATATACAAACCTTTAGGCTGTTCTGACTCCCTAATTCTCACATAAGTACTCCTTTCACAGTGAGCTTTCACACTATATACAGTATCTTAAGGTAAAGACAGAGCATATACTCTTCAGGGTATTTAAAATATTGGCTTTTTTTTTCCAAAAAATCTTTAGTTTATGGTGTGGTTTATAGAGTTACCCTACCCAAATTCCAACCATATAGATTAGGAATGAAGCCAGACAAGGAGGGTATAATAATTCATGAATAACTAGCAAGTACCTTCCTTTTGTTGTCCAGTGAAATGAGACAAAACTCACGTAAAACATTCACCACACCTTTAATGAACCTGGAACCAAAATTGAGCAACCGTTTCTAATGTCTATTAATGAAATAATGGAATTCAAGGGCAAAATGGCAAAAGGGGAAAGCTGTTAAAAAAGATGCAAATTAATGGACTATGCTCAAGGAAATCCCAGAATGAAAGCCGGTTTAGTCTAGAATCTTATTAGGTATAGTATAATTAGATGAAGAACAGAGACACACTGCACCCAGCTGTGACTTAGTTTTCCAATAACACTTAATGTTATTCCTAGGAGTCCATTCATTTGTAGCTTTTCATTTGCGCTAAAGCTGCCATCCCCTCTAGCTGGACATGGGCATGGGTCGATAGTGCCCATGTTAACATTTCCTTCCATGGGTTATGTCCTATACAGTCTCATATCTGCCTTGCGAGCAAGGAAGATTGAACACAACACCCTTGGGTGCTGCGAACACCAATTTAAAAAAGAGGAAGAATGGGAGGGGCATGCAGCTCTCCTGGAAGAAGAAGCTCGCTGATCAGGCCTAGAGGGCCCAAATCGGTAAAGATCAAACCACCTCACCTGAGCCTCCCCAATCATTTCAGTCCATTTTGCGCGATTGGCAAATGAAATACTAGAGGACTGTTTCATCTGACTTTGCCAGTTATACTTTCTATTAGAGAACAAGAAACTACAAGGGAGTTACAGTCAGGCATCATATTTACATCATGTCATCATTAATATCCTCACTTTCCTCATCAGTTCATTTTTGATACAATATTCCTGAGTCTCAATGTGTTATTAAGAATCAGATCACCTGCTTCCGTCACCTGCGGTCATCAGATAATGCTTCTGATCTGCTCTATGACGAAGGGACAGACTTGTCAACAGGGGATCAAAACCATAGCAGAATTTAATGTGACAAGAAGGTTGCAACAAAGAAGCAATCCAAAGCGAAGAAGAAAAATCCAAAGCAATGAGGTTAAAGCTTCCAGTCTATAAAGACCATTGTTTTAACTTCTATAATGTCTGATGAGCAGTTCATACAAAGCTTGTAGATACCAACAAAGAATAATTTTTACTACAATGCAGATAAGTGCCAAAGTACAGGAAACATCATTGGCATTGTTATACGGTTGAAGGTAGGATTTGGATCCCAAAATACATGTACAGTTCTTTAAACTGGTCATCTTCATACCAACCTGATACACTTCTATACTGACATGAAAGATCTCCTCAAAAATAACTTTACACTTATCCACAGGGCATGGATTAAAAAGAATATAAATGATATGCTATGGCCTTCTTAGGACCAGAACCAAAAATCATCTAGGGAATGGGAGATTTTGGAGAAAAAAATAGAGTATACTATATACCACTATCACCAAAACCTGTGGTGTAGTGTAGCTTGTAGTGGCACACCACATTTCTAACACACTTTATTTTGTGATTTTCCCTTAATCTGTCAAGGGTATTGAGTATTTAGTTCTGTATATACTCATAGGTGGTGACTATATTAAAAGCAATTTTCACATCTCATTGAAGTATTGGATTACATTTGCATGAATAAATTAGTCTCAAATCTTTAATGCAATAACAGGTATTATATACATTGTTAAGATTATTTCGTAATACAATATTAATAATACATAAATACTAAATAAACTCACCACCTGTTTGCTTAGTGTGTTTTGTTCAGTTACAATGTACTGCATTTTTTATTAGATTTTTTTTTTTTTTACACTGAAGACATTTGGGTTTGAGATAAAAAGATAAATATGAAAGAATAGAACAGAATTTCAGATTTCATTTCTTGCTACTTATATACTTTTATATTATACTTAGAATATATAAATATATTAAGCAAATAAGAACATGGCACCTGTTGTTTAAACCCAACTGAATTTTGAAATGTTTAAACAGACAATAATTCTGAATGCCTGCTACTGGTATGAGCCCTGTTTTTTTCCTGTCAAGATTTCATTTGTCATTAAAAAGGATAAAACAACATTAAGAGCAGAAAGCTGTCTATGGGACAAATGTCTATGGGACATGAAGTTTGGCATAGCCAATAAACAATTTGAGAAGACCTAAAAAAAAATAAAAAACCCAAACAAACAAACAAATGTAAAAGATCAGCCAAGGAAGCCAATAGCAGTTAATGACAGAAGAGCTGTGAAAAAAACCTCTACAGGGCAGGGTGAAGATATTTGAGCTCACCATTTGATGAAGAAACATAAAAAAGTATGCAAACCACCCTTTGGCAGCAAGAATCAGAAGACCAAGTTGTTTAAGGAAATAATGCGATGAGACCCAAAGATCTAGAACCAGGATAGACCTTTACCAAAGTGATGGAAAGGCCAACGTTTGGAGAAAGAAAAGATGTGCTCATGGATCAAAACATACAAGCTCATTGGTCAAACACAGTGGAGTTAGAATCAGGGCTGCTTCAGTAATGGTCTCACTTTGTATCAGCCATTTTTGTTGATGATTGTAACAGAATGATACAAATCATAAAAAAAAAAAGCTTTTAATTGGCCAAATCAATCATCAGACCTATACTCAATTTATCAGCAAATCTTGAAGAGAAGACTGAAAGGAGAAATCACACTAAACAAAACCAAAACAAAAAATGATAGAAACTGTGGTACAAAAAAAACATACCTAAAAATTGGCTGGTCTTTCACCAAAAGTAGCATGTTATAAGATATGTAACACATCCAAAATAAGAAAATGAAAGCGTAAATAAAATTGTTTATTTTAATTCTAATACCTATCCCAGTGTACAGTAAAAAATCTATTGCATAGATATAGTTCATAGCGAACTGTGTCTACTTTTCATATCTAAATATTGACTACTATTGAAGACTATTTAATTAAATAGAACCCCTTTCAAAATGCACTGTACAAACTGAGACTGACTTTTTTGATTATGGTATTAGTGTGTGATAAGTGTTTGTAAAGTGGCTACAAATGATTTTCATATATAATGTGTACTATACAGTATATAAAACATACAGTATAACAATGTATGTAAAAAGTGCCACATAAATAATTTCACTTTGCATTTGAGTGTATATGAGCCATAGAGCCAATTGTAAGAGGAAAATCTATTTGGTTTGACAGCAAATAATTTTTAAGTTGTTAAGTTTTTGGTACAAGACGCAGGTAATAGGTCACGGTGTCATTACGCATCACATAAAGTTTAACGGATCGATAGCATTCCGAACGATAATATTTTTTATTGTAACCCCATTCAGTTTGCTCATGAAAAGTAAATTGTCTAGCGTCAATATTAACAGCGCTGCAATAAAACTACAGCAATAAATAATCCAGTCATGAGATTCTTTTAATAATATTAGAAAATACTTCCTCCAAGTATTCAAATTGATGTGAAAGTCATGGAAACCAAAGTGAACTTGAGCTAGAACTCAGCATGAATAAATTCAGCTGCAGTGTCTTGATTGTGCATACATATTAAAAAGATGCACTGGAAAAATTAAATAAATTGGACTTTGTTCTAGCGTGTACTCTTGTAGACTGCAAAAGAATAGTTTTATCCTCATTCTGTCATCACTGCTTCAATGAATTTGCATCGCAAGTTGTAACAGTCCTTGTCCTTTTTACTGTTGTCTGATTGAATATTGTACTCTTCTCCCTTCTCATTGCCAAGTTATAATTCTCATAACCTTTATATTTCCCCCTTCCATTTTAACTGATTTAATGTCCTTACTGTGCATATAAATGATAATATTCTTTATGCAAAAGTCTCTCTGGTCTTCTTTTTTGTACTATTTCTTCTTTCTTTATACTCTCCATTAGACCATGCTGAAAGACGACTCATTGCTGCTCATACCAAATGTGTTGAAGGTGTTCCTGGAGAATGGGCAAATCAAGTCCTTTACTTTCGACAGCCGCACCACAGTCAGGGTAAGCGTGTTTTTGGGCGATGCCGTGTTTCAAAACTGCCTTTTCAGGGCATTCAGTGTGTGATTAATGATTAATGCCATATCCAAGCTACATGAAGAGAAACTCTGAGTGCAAAAACCTGCTACAGTAATTCCTTTTTGAATCACTATGAACTACTACAATATGCCAAACCTTTACACATGACACATGATGAATAGCATAGCATTTGCAATTCATAAAGCCTTAGTCTCTAAGCTAAAAATCTCAAACTCATTAAATTCACTGTGAGCCTAATTCTTGGCACATTAATGCAATTAATTACTGGTATTTAAATGACTCACTCTTGTCAATGACATATGACTGAAAGTAGAAGGAACCATTAGTGTCTTTTAACTGGCGCATCAGGAGGACACAGACATCGCATAGCTGACTTATTTAAGCTTCATTTTTAAAAATTTCCACACATTAAAAAAGGGGGGAATTTGATGTAGCCCTTCATCTAGTAGTAAGGAGGAAAAAAACCTTGCATCTGCTTGTAATTTTTCTGGACTTGCTTGAAACTAAATGTGAATTTAAACAAAAAAAAAATGTATTACTTATTTCACTAATTCAACCTTAGAGAGGCCTTTTATTTTCATAATATGGCTTATGGATCATTGTTTTGAATGGATTTTGCAGCAAGGAAGAAAAATAATCAGATAAAGCAAACGGTTTTAATGCACGTCTACAGTCAATCCAGGGATCAAAGAGGATGATAAGTGGGTGACGATAAAATATTACTACCAACATCATTATTTTTCAATTAATTACATTGTAAAATGCAATAGCTAACAAGCAACAGCTATTTAAATGAAGGAAAAGACAGAGTGAAATGTTCAGATGTGATCCTCAGTGAGGCAAAATCCTATTTCAGTGAGAGAACCCAATAGCATTTTCATTGATTTAGCAGTCAGTCAATATTACCAAAACAGATTAGCATAATTTGAGGGGCAGAGTGCTGCTTTAGCAAACCTGTATGTATCAGTAACTGTGCCATTGGACGTGATTGAGACCCTGTGCACAAAAGCCCAACTGAGCGCACATGTAATTATTCGCTTCACATCAATATGGATCTATGATGCCCTGTAAGAGCAATGCAAATCTGCTTAAGCCTCAGCAGGAAGCACTCAGAAGCACTAAGGATACAGTGTTTGCATACAACACATGATTCCTTCATTTATATTCCAAGACCTTTTCCCAAGCACAGCCATGAGACACCAAGAACCCCTGCACATCTGTTCCTATATATGAAGGCTCATGATGAATGCTCATCTCAGTTCAATCGATTCCATTGTTGCATTGTTGGAGTAAATGTCAAACATGTTGACAAGGTACATCTCTGCCTCCATAGAACAAACCTTTACATGGTGAATATGTTGATGTCATGAGTTAACTCATGATTAATAGTTTTTAATACTTTATTTCAACATGGGCATGGACAAATGTTGTAATTTTTTTTATTTGTTCATTAGTAGTGAAACCATACTCAAATAGAGCATGAAGACAAAATATTCTTGTAAAAGAAATTAGTGTTTTAATTTTATGTAAATCATCAGGAAATGAAACAGAACCCAATGTTTTCACATGGACGGTTTTAATTGCTGGATGTGTGCATCATGGTGGATTTTGGTGCTTTTTTTTTTTTTTAGACCTCTCAGTAAAAAAAAAGGACATCGTGAATAAGCAGGAGGGATTGGGGGGTTCAATTTTGCCTGTTTAATCCAATGTTTTCACATGGACGGTTTTAATTGCTGGATGTGTGCATCATGGTGGATTTTGGTGCTTTTTTTTTTTTTTAGACCTCTCAGTAAAAAAAAAGGACATCGTGAATAAGCAGGAGGGATTGGGGGGTTCAATGTTGCCTGTTTAATATTTTTTTTTATACATATATATTTTACATTTTTTATAAAAATGGTCAAACAGAAATGAATCGCGTGTTAATGAAATAAACAAAATGTATTTTGACAGCCCTAATATATATATAAAACACGTGCTTGCATCTCATTTGCACTTAAAGTGATAGCATTTTTATGTCTTACCTGAAAATGCATTAAAAGATTTCATTCAGACTGTGGCACTGGAACATCATTGCCATAAACTGAATCGATTAGGCAGATATCCATTTGTCTATGGCACTTAGCTATCCAACAGTTTGATAGGAGTCTGACATGCACTGTGTGAGGAAATCAGTTTTATATGTCTTAAGGCAGACTATTTTTTTTTTTTTTTTACAATTGTTGTTAAATTTGATCTTTACACAATCGGTGTAAGCCTGGGCAGGATAACATTTTCACATTATTATTCCACTTTCGTTTAATCATCTTCAGTATCCACTTTATGTTTGTGGTGTCTCTGAAACTGATCCAGAGAAACCTGGCTATGCAGCAGGAATGCACACAGGATGAGACGTCAGACCACTGCAGGGCACCTTGTACAGACATACACACAAACGCACCCACACAATCATGTATATGGGCAATTTAGCATATCCAATCTACTTGCTAAATGCAGAAAAACCTCATTTTCCACAAAACGGTGACATTTGATAAGAGTGATATGTTTATGTCATTTGGGTCGAACCAAATGAACGGATTTCTTTATGTTTATCTAAATCAGGGCTTACATGTATTTTCAAGGAACAAATATGTTTAAAAAATCAAAACAACTTACTTCTTTCGACAGGATGTCATATCCTCACTGCAGGACCGCCTCTCCCTACGCTACATCGAGCATTTTGCTCTGGTTCTGGAGTCTGGAGGACTCGATCACAAACAGAGACTGCACCTGCTACAGGAAAGCCAACCTCTCTCTCATGTGAGTCTGTCTTTGTTTTGGAAACACCACACTTTTGTCACTTCTATAATCTACAATACTCTTTACTTGCATCATGCATTCATGAAAGGTTTCGCTATTTATTAAAAGCTTTGTACTACACATTGTCAGTACAGGAAGTTATAGATTTTACATGTTCTGAACACCGAATTTTATTATATTACTTCAGGTGGTACACAGAACCTATTTCCAGGGGATGCGCTGCCTATTTCGGATCTGCTTTTTCCCCAAAGACCCTGCAGACTTACTGAGGAGGGATCCTGCTGCATTTGAGTACTTGTACATACAGGTTAAAGTCCTTTACTTCTTACCATGAAATAATTCTACTTTGATCCTTTGCTCGTCTGAAACGTCTCACGTGTGATATTGAACAGAGTCGCAACGATGTCATCAAGGAACGATACGGAATGGACTGGAAGTCAGACATAACACTTAAGCTGGCAGCCCTCCACATTTACATCACAGTGTCAGTGGCGAGACCCAATCAGAAGATCTCCCTTAAGCATGTCGAGTAAGTCCTAAATCAAGCTCTAGCAATATGAACCTATTCCTCATAAATGACAGATACTACCTTGAGTATTAAATCATGGGCTTTATAAATTGAACAGTAACAGAGTTCCTAGATCAAGAATACCACAAGGCAATAAAGAGCACTATCATTCATTCATCTTCACTAAGTCCAGAATCTGAGAGCAGGACCAATGCCAGGAATACACTGTGAGAAATATTTCTTTGTTGCTGTTGTGGTCTTTCCTTTTTAAACATTACATATTTTGTGCCTTTACTGTATATATTTTTTTTTACTTAGACATGTGGATGTAGTATAAATGGACCATACTATAACATATGGACAAAGGTATTGGAACACCTGACTTTTACAGCCAGATCTTGAGAGGCCTGCTGTGGAGCTCAACCCTAAACCCTATTGAACACCTTTGGGATGAATGGAAATGCTGACGGCACCATCCTCACCTTACATCAGCACAAATCTCCTCAAGCACACTCCAAAATGAAGTGGACAGAACAGTTCTGAGGAAACTAAATGTGGAATGGAATGTTCAGAAAGCACATACAAATCTGAAGGTCTGGTGTCCACAAACCTTTGTCCATATAGTGTATGTTTTTAGGGTAATGCTCTGAAAGTCCACTACAATTTCAAATTAAACATGCATTACATTCTTGAGGCTTCTACCTGCTGGTATGTTTTTTGGAACCATAGAATCCATGGGCACAGGAAGAATACGCAAAGATCCACAGTGACAGTAACCTGAGATCAGGATAAAACTGTGAACCCCGAAGCTATGAATCGGCAATGCTGCCTACTGTGCCATCACGCTACCTTTGAAGAAAACAGTGTTTCTAAAAATACATGTTCATGAAAAGACATAAAAGCTCAACTGCCTTACCTTTTTTTCCAGGAAAGAATGGGGTCTGGAACCTTTCCTTCCTCTTACCTTGTTGCCAACTGTCAAGGAGAAGAATGTCTGCAAGAGCCTTTCCCAACTTCTAAAGACTTATCAGCACCCTCCACCTGCTGGCAACAAGGTACAGAACCGATGTGAAAAGATAGTAGCATGGGAATGTTTAGGCATATTAAGCACTTGTGAAAATGTAGATATAATGCGATGTTGGTATTGCTCAAACCAAAATGTCCTTCAAAGATTAGATAAATTATGTTTATTAAAAAAAAAAAAACAACAACAACAATACAATAAAACAAACTACTCATAAATATTTAAGTGTCTGTCTATGTAAGTGAATCAAATTCCTCCATTGGATTGGAATAGAAAAAGTTAACAAGTTGTATGAACCTTATAGATTCTGCAATTAAAAGTGTAAAAGTGCATAACAGTGAATCCGTACATTGGTATTAAAAACACTTTTTCACTTAAATGCACCACTTAACAATTGCCAGAGGGAAGAACTCTTGTTTTGAGTACAAGGCCTTAAGATTTGATTCAAAGACTTGCTTTTACTTTCATCCTTAGTGATGTTCAAACACTTGTTCAGAAAACCAGCCTTGAAAACATTCTTCCTTTTGTACTATTTGCCTGTTCAGATTAAGTTCTTCAAACCAAAGTTCTATTTACTTTTCAATTTTCATGGACGCAATCTTTATATCACTTATTATATTGTATGTTATTCCAAAGGAATGCACATCCATCCTCCGTCTTTGGTCAGGCTGAAATAGAAACACATTGCCCCCTGCTGGTCAGGTTATTGTATTTTTATAGTGTAATTATTTATTTATTTACTTGTTTATTTCGCAGGTGCCTCCTCTTCAAGGAAAGTTACAATACATACGTGTGCTAAATGACCTTCCACCATTTGGAGGCTTATTGTTTCATACCGTTGGACTGGTAAGAATGGACTGGGATGAATAATAATTGTTTCTTCTTCTTCTCTAACATTTGCAAATCTTTCTTTTTCTGTTTTTAAGGATGAAAAGCATACCGCCACTACACTCTTGGTAGGGCCTAGACATGGCATCAGTCATGTCATTGATTTGAAAAATAACCTCACAACAGTCTTGGCTGAATTCAGCCGTGTAGCAAAGGTGCAGTTGTTCCGGGAATACCAGGGAGTAGCCCGTGTAGAAGTGGCTATTATTGACGCTAAGGTATAGCACCAAATTTTAAATGACTTGGTTTTTCTGTTAAAGGATTTAGAATATTCAGACATATGAGTTATTTGTTGTTTAAATGTTTAGCCCCTTGTCTTGCTGATGGAGTGGCCAGATGCATCAAACTTTGCCTGTTTGATTTCTGGGTATTACAAGCTCTTTGTGGATCCCAAAAGGACCATCTACTACAGGACACCTGGTCAGTCTCATATGATCAAGGCAGGTATGGTAGTAGTCACATCCTTGTTTTTTTTTGTTTTGTTTTGTTTGTTTGTTTGATTTTATTTATTTATCGAAATAAACACAAAGGTATTTACCTTCAACAAAGTGCATTTCTTTTTATTTCCCAAAAATCTTTTGAACCATTGAAGTAAAAAAAAAAAAATATATATA
>MU551577.1:2048590-2063065 GCA_024362625.1 Silurus asotus | reverse complement strand
TATATATATATATATATATGTATGTGTGTGTGTGTGTGTGTGTGTGTGTGTACAAGAAAATATTTTATTTTAATTCGATGTAAGAGTATTAAAGCTGCTGTAAGCAATTTTTAAGAATTATCTATTCTATCTAATCTATTCTAAACTGTCCTGATAACTGATAATCATCACTAAAATAGATGAGGTGAGAAAAAGGAAAATACGCCTCATATACATGTTCGCTACATACAGCCATGTACAAATTAAAGTACACTCTATAGATCAAGACACAAGAATTAATCTGGTCCAGGTCATAAATTAGGTAAATACAAACTCAGATGTACCACACATGACATCTTTACTGTCATTATGACAAACAAGTTTGGTTTGTTTGACATTGTTGCCAGACTCTTTTCACTTATTAAACATGGCAGCGCAGATGAATTTGCAAAGTTGCATTTGAAAAACCGCAAGGCTTCAAGAAAAACACCTATAGACAGATAAGCCCATAGTAGAGATGTCTGCCCATAATACACAGCACCATGTTTGGTGAAAACAAAACACAGCATATCAGCAAAAACACCTAATACTAAATGTCAAACACAGTGATGCAGGATTAATGATTTGGGCTTGGTTTCAGACACCTGGGCACCTTGCAATCATTAAGTTGGCTATAAACTCTGTTTACCAGTATTCTCCAGTCTAATGTGAGGTCATCTTTGTGACAGCTAAAGCTTGGCCGAAATTTGGTCAACAGGAAAATGATCCTAGCATATCCAGCATATCTGTCTAAAAAAAGAACAGAATTAGGGTGTTGCAATTCCCCAGTCAATGTCCAGACCTCAAACTAAATGAATTGGTGAGGCAGGCAAGCTGTACATAAATGAATGCCCGCAAACCTCAATGAACTGAAGCAGCATTGTAAAGAAGAGTGAGCCAAGATTCCTCCACAATGATGTTAGATACTGAAAGTAATACATAAAAGAATTAATTCAGGTTATCCCAGCTAATATATCATAAGGTGTACTTAAGTATTTCACACCTGGTTTCTCTATGCCAGTTTGATTTTTGAAAATAAATGCTGACACTGTGTAATATGACTTAAGTACACGACAATTTATACTATGTTCTGATACATAAAACCACTGAATTCAAAGAGGGTGTCTTTCATTTTCACATGATTGTATTTATCTAAATGAACACTGCAAGATTGCAGGGACTACTTACAGCAGCTTTAATAACATAAAAAGTATGTGCCTAAGAAAATTGTCATAAGGGTGTTCTTTGAATTGTTTATTTAATTTTGTCCTGGACGTTGCATCAGTCATGAGAATCACTCATTTCTTCTTGCTGTTCTTGAACTTTCCATCTTCATTTGAAATTAGTCCATGGATGTTCGATCCATTTTCTGTTTCAAACTGATACTACATTCTGGATTTTTCTTCATTACTCTGACCTAAGAACATCCATCCATAATATTTAACCATACATTGGATGCTATCACCATATACCCTAATGTGCCAGTGGGGATGACCACAACCCATGACATTTCAAAAGACTTTGCCTCAGCCTTCATAATTGTGGTCTCCCTCAGCCTCTGCTTTTCCCATCTGGACTCACGCCCATCTACCATATAACTCTTGCCATTTCAACTCTTCTGATGGTTGTGTTCTTCAGATTTCAGAAGCCCCCATCCTCATTCCCGCTCTGGGGCCTCTGTGTCAAGTAGCAGTCAACGTGAAGAGAGAGAGGGGCCACCCAGAGAGGTGTCGCAGAAGATATCAGCACCACCACCATCACAACACCTTGGCCTCTGTCACATACATTTGAAAGAGCAGCAGCAGCTGCAAGATCTCCAAATGCAGGCAGAGGAGCAGCTGGATATTAACGAGAACTTCATATCCAAGTCACAGAACCGCTCACGTGCCAAGTCAGATCCCACCCTCAAAAGTATTGAATCACTGGCTGAACTCGAGAGCCCAGCTCAAGACAGCTCAGGTTTCAGAGGCAGGGCTAAAACAATGGAGAACTCAAAGCGTACAGGGAGATTCTTCTGTGACTCTTGCAAGGCAAAGCTTAAAGCTGGAGGTGTAATGACAGAGAAGGGCACTTCTGGAAAACATGCTTTGCAAAGCATGAATGCCTGTGCCTCCTGTGAAAGTGGAGCTGTTGATCTAATGGCTCTTCCTCCTCCTGGTAGTGAGGAAGATGAAGAGATTGAGGATGGAGGAGGAAAACTGCAACCGCCTCCTCCTGCAATAGCAGCACCACCTCCAGGGTTTAGAGATAATAGCTCAGATGAGGATGACGCTAAAAAGAATCGGAAGGCTATTGCCACCACTGGTGCTACTGCGGCTGCAGCACCTCTGGCAGATACTCAAGAGAAAGTACCTGTGACATTAATTGATACTGTGGCCCCAAGGACAGTGAGAGACCATGCTCAGGAGCTCGATGATGCTTTAGTGTCCACTCTGCAAGCACTGGAAGCACTTGCTGCATCAGAGGATTACCCTCATCATCATCAACAGACTCCACAGACAGCAGGTGGACATACCAAGTACTTCTTTATAAGTGCAAGATGTCCACAAACTGCTTGTTGCATACAAGTTTTTAATGGATTTATTTAAAATATTTTAACATTTTAAACATGACTATGTATAAATACATACAATACAGGAATACTAATTTACGATTTGTATGAAAATTTGTACAAAAGTTACAAAAGTTCCATTTTGTCTAAGAACAATCAAGTTATAAAACAATGTTTTACAATGTTAAATTAAGCATAGCTCCACAAACTTTACCGAGAGTTTTTTGTCAAAACACTGATTTTGTCCCGTTTCTGCTCTCCACAGGGTTGATTGTACTGGCTGCCATTACTCCAGAGTCTTCACTCGACTCTGGACATGAGACCAACTCCTCAGAGCTAACAGATGTGTCAGAAATGGTTTCTGCCATGAAGCACCATCAAAATCAGGCTTACCTTTTGGCCCACCACATTAACAAGGAACGCATATTTAGTCGACGTGACTTCCCGTTGACAATTCCTGGTTGCACAACACAAGCGATTGGAGGAGGGGCTTTTTCTATGGGTCAAATCCGTGCCGGTTGTCCACCTAGGTCTGTGATCCTCAGTAAAACTGTGCCCTTGAAGGTCAGTTCTTCTCAAGGGACTGCACTATCTAGAGTTTCAATGGAGCAAAGCAAGCCTGAAGAAGTAATAAAGAATGAACAAGATTTAGAGAAAGCTAAACAGTGTTCTGTAGAACATGCGCCACTTGCAGGAGAGAAGTTGAAAACTCTTGAACAGGGCACTTCTGAGGTCAAGAAAGAGATGTTATCATTGCCTAAGGAGGGTAAGCTAAGCTCTAATATCTCTGAAAATTTCAAGGAGAAAAGTCCAAGCCACACAACACTAAATACAACCAATAAAGCCTTACCCATTTCCTTGCCTCTGGATAAAAAAGCTTCTGCCATTATTTCCCCAACCAAGATATGCCAAGATGATGAGGTTGCCTCAAGTGAGACCGATAAGCCTTCAAGTTCAAAGGGCCTGCTGCCAGTTGATGATCTGTTCTGCACCTGTCCAGCTCGATCAGAACCAGGGCAACAACTGAGACAGAAAGACCCACTGACCCAAAAGGTAGTGTTGCACTCATCCTCTCCTAAAGATGATGAGCGACTCTGTGCCAAAGGACTACATTTATCTATCAACAAAGACAGCACAGTTAGAACTGCTGATATAAACTTAGCTAAGCCTAAAGTCCTCACCCCAGCAAAGTATTCCCCAGTTGTGCCTGTGAAAATGGAAGGGAAGGACACATGCGAGATCACTACAGACAACTCTAAATCTACAGTTGTTGCTGAACCACAGAAAAACACCAAAAGTGTGCCGGTCCTGGTAAACACAAAACATATATTGAGCTGTGGAGAAAAAGGGGCAACTATTCCTGGAGCAGAGTATAAGAAGCAAGCGAACAGCAAAGGCAAGTCCCAGCGTAGTGCTCCGTTTCTAAGCATTAGAAATCTCATTTCAGCCACATTTCCTGCTCGCCTGCGTCGGGAGACAGATGAACGTCGTGCACAGCTCCAGAAAGTGAGGCAGTATGAACTAGAGTTCCTCGAGGAGCTTCTAAAGCCTAAGACATCACAGGGAGAGTTCCTTTCCCAAGGGTCATCTCCCATCCCATCAGGTACTCCATGTTCATGCCAGCTGCGCACAAGCCCAGTGCAGAAAGTCCCCGGTATCTCACGAGAGCAGAGACGTAGCTGTGACTGCAAGAGGATGTGTAGGGCAATGCGTCTCCCTGATACTCCCATAGGTTCTGCAGTGGAGCATAGAGGCAGAGAGAGAACCATCTCTAAAACTTCCCCTTCAAAACCCAAATCTCCACACATTCAAGGAACTGCTACACAAGCTCAAACTTTGGAGATCAAAACCACACGAATCCGTTCAACAAGCCTGGAGTCAAGAGAACTCAGCGAAACACATATATCCTGTTTACCAACTTGTACCTCCCATTCAGAATGTACTGGAGCACCACAGTACAAAAAATTACAAAGACGATATAGCATAGGGGAAATTGATAATGACAGCACACCCCTTTATGCTGAGGTTAAAACAACCAAAACAAAAAGCCTGGAGAAGGAAATGGAAAGAGTTCGGGCTACAGGCCTACAACTTCCCACTCCAATAGAACCTATTTATACACAAGGTGGAGATTCTAAAAAGAAAGGAGTATTCTTTATCCAGGGTGAAGAACTTGTCCGTCAGAGTCGAGATGGAACCAATGAGGTTCTACTTGGTTTAAGTGAAGAGAATGAAGACAGGGAAAAATGTTGCTCCTTTTGTTTTTGTTATCGCAAGTGCGAGGCTGCTGATGAGAGCAGCGAAAAAGATGAACTTTCATATTCCATTCCCCTACAAGTCTTACCTGGGATGCAGCTTGATTCAAGAGCTATGCCAGTTGTCAGCAAGACATTGCAGGTACTTGATGCTGAGGACTGCAGTGGAGAGGAAGAAGAGGAAGAGGAGGAACCACAAACACAGGAGATTGACCTTCGGACCTGTGGCAATTTGGAAACAAGCATGGCACGAGTGCAGACCCTGCAAGGAAAAATTTTCTGTTTACCCGATGGCTTCCTAAATGCACAACTTGATGCTAATGAATTGCTTTCTATTTTACGACAGTGTGCCAACAGTCCCCAGATAGAGGGTGAACCACGAATGCCTACAGCAAAGTTGGTAGAATACAAGCAAGAACTTGCAGTCCGCTTCAAAGAGTTTAGGGCTTCATGTAGGAGAGTGGCAAGTGTTGAGAAAAGTCCCTCACGAATGCTAAGTGCTGTCACAGCCAGCTTCGAGGTGTTGTGCAGCCTAACCCAGACATTCATTCGCTTGGTACGAGGTGTACGATCTGAAACTCAGAGGTTACAGCTCCTACGAAAGGTAGAAGAGGTTGCAGTGAACTACACTCTGCTTCTCCGTGCTGCTGAGGAGGCAATGGGGCATTCCTGCAGCTTGCCAACAAAGAGTGCAAGTCTCCCCACCACAACCAATATGGGCTCTCTTACTCGTTCCATTAAAACCTTGCCCAGCAAGTAACACATCCTTTTTGCACAATATATCACTTACTCGTGTTGCATTACACTCTTGGATGATCTATTTCTTTTCTTTTCTTTTTTTTTAGCACCCATGTCTACCAAATTTCAAAAATTCCATGATATGTTTACAAAATTGTGTCAGCACTAAGTTGTTTAACTGTCCAGAAGACAAAGGACCTTTGACTACCTTGCACACACATTGTGCCAAAAAGGGAGAACAATGGTACCATCCTTTGCCCTCTGCTGTATGGATGATCAACAGGGCTACACACTTAAAACTTACATAGCGATTATCTTTGTGAAAAGGCAGATTTTTTTTTAACCATTATAATTATTCCTGTGTTGAATAATTACTCACATGCAGTAATACATTGTGTAAAAAAAAAAAATATCTATATATATTTCAGAGGAATTCTACATAAAATGAATATATGCCTGGGGCAAAAACATTGCAGAGAAATGTTAAGTAGCAGATTCTGTGAATTAGATAGTGAAAGATGGTTATTTGATGTGCTTGTTTGTACAATTTTGATTGTTGTGATATGAAATTTAAGTATCGCCTTTGTTGCAATATCTCATTTTAACCTATTTGAAAAACAAAGTCTAAATTTACACAGTTGAAATAAATTTTCATGAACACACATGGCCCACTCACAAGGTGGTGAAATGGTGAACCTGCTCAGGGCAGACAATGTAGCAGATATCCAAATTCACTGATAAAACATTCCTTTCTGTTTTCATCATACACCACTGAGCTTGAACTCACCCCAGAAAATTAAAGTTTAAAGAAGGTTACTCACTTTGGAATGAAATAAATTTGTTTTGCCACACCTCAAGTAGTTCTAGAAGCAACAATGTGATCACAGGCAATTTGTTGATAAAATCTGATCCACGAATTCATGCTTGTATTGACAAATTATCTATACATGTATAAGTGTTATTATGGCTTAAAAAAAAAAAAAATTGCGATTCCAGTTTTTTGACATTTAATCCTCTCCGCTACATCAAACTTGCATTCACTTTGGATTTCCATGTGGTCATTGTGCACTCACAGAGTATATTAAAGAACCCAAATATAAGCCTTTTATATATTTTAATAAAATCAACAGCCTTTTTCTGTCTGAAAACTTGTGTCTCCTGATCTTGCAATTTATAATCAGAATAATCGAATCACACCTCTCGTATATCACTGTTCTGGTGTCTTGCATGTTAACACTTCAAACTCTTTTAATGTGAATTTCCATGAAGTGGATACTATAAAGTCAACAATGTGCCGGATGACTGTTATTGGATATGACTGAGTATAATGTTAGTCAAAGGAAATACAAAACCAAACTTTTGAAGTAAGATTTTCTCATGAAAGCGTTCTCTTCTTTAACTTATAAAAAATGTTGTAAAGGACATGAGATTGTGCAGCTTAAACCATTTTTAAATTATTATAACACTGCAACAGATTTATCAAAGACCTTCAATTTTTTTTAAGCAAAAACTCACATGAGTGTAAAGTATAGTTTATAATTTATAGCAGTAATGTATCATAGTTACATAGTATCTCTATTTTAACAAATATATATATTATCTATAAATATATACACACAGCATGTGACATGTTTATTTTTATAAAACACAATACGGTGATATTCACTTATAGTTCCGAAAATATCTTTGAAATCATGGTTTGGTTGCATCGCCAAATACGGCTTGTCCTTGTGTGTCTTTTTTTTTTCCTTTATGTACATGTAGACATTTTAAGTTCTTATGGGTCTCTGTCAATGCGTCTGCCCTCACTGTGTTTTGTCTATGTGCAAGGTCATGTTTAAAAGCAATAAAGAATAGTAAAATTACATTCTTTCACCTAAGTTTTGCCAGCAGCATCTGAACTGTTAATTTCTTCATAGCTTTGATAATATTGCTTGTAATAGAGGTTTCTTTTCAAACTGTTTTTATGAGGATAAAACAAGCATCATAAAGTGTCTCGAAAAATATATTTTATGTCAGCGGTCCCCAATCTTTTTTGCGCCACGGACCAGTTTAATGTCAGATAATATTTTCACGGACCGGCCTTTAAGGTGTGGCGGATAAATACATCAAAATAAAATAATACGACCATAATAAAAACTGGTATTTTCTAAATATTATAATAAACATGAATCCACAGCATTGTTTTTTGTTCATTTTCTTAGCTTGGGGGTTTGAATTTAGCGGTAATGTATTATGTGTTAGCGGCCGCAGCAGCCCCTTCAAGAAGGTAGCGGATGTTGGTAAGAAACGTAACCAAGGCACCATGACATGCATTAAGAGTGAGCCATAAACAGATGTGGCGGAGAGAATCCCGTAATTTTCCAAAATAAAACATCGTTCAGAATCAGATAATAAATAAAATGGAAATAATGTAATTATGTATTCTTTCTGTGCGGCCAGGTACCAAATGACCCATAGCGCGGTGCCGGTCCACGGCCCGGGGGTTGGGGACCACTGCTTTATCTTATTTGGCGGTCCCGCGTATGTTGCTGCACTAAGCCTCAAGAGCATTTTTTGATAATACTATCCATTTTATATCTTAAATTAACCATATTATCAATTGTTGAAATATTACTTCAGGCTTTATGTATATTATCAGACAAATTATTAGATTTGTAGGGAAATGGTTGCTTTAAAGACTGATTAGCAATATGGAAACTAATAGTTAATGAATAGATTGTGAGTGGGACTAGAATAGAGGGGGTGTTACGATAATATATAAAACACAAATCTAATATTTCCATTTTCTGTATAATCAGTAAACATTAATAATATTGTTTGTCTCATCTTTTAGATTTTTTGCATTATTAAAACGAAAAAGAAAAAAACTCCCTGCAACATCATAAACACAACGTTACTGTAGAACATAACGTTTCGGCATTGACAAAGAGACATGTACGTTTTCATATTTTCCCCCAATACAAGATCGTTGTGGTGTGTATACATTTCTGATTTGTTGTTTTACAAACTTGTATGTAAATTAAGTTGTAGTTTGGGGGAAACGGCCTGCTGTTCAATTGTTGTTTTGTTTTTTGGACAGACTTGTCAAATTCGAGAGCTGAGACACACCCCACTATATTGTTCGACACCCCTTGTCTATAAACAAATCTTGGCAATGAAGGAATGAAATTTAGTGATAATAAAGCATGAAGCATTGCCTGGTTAAAGGAGTGTGCAGATTGCTTTAAGAGCATTACAAGTACAAATGTAGATACTTGTATAAAGAAGAAACCATTGAAATACCATCCATAGCATATGCCCTTATAATGGATTCAAAACACTTGGACATTATTACTATGAAAAAGTCCCAAATTGTTCACTTGGTGCATATATAACCATTAACCACCACAATTAGAAAGAAAAAGATAAAAACTGGTTAATTCGGTTCATTTGCAAGAACATACAAGACCTTTTGTCAAACACTGGCTCTTAGTCCTAGAGTTATGCAGAAAAAAACAGCAGAGGGGGGAAAATCAAGAATGTGCACAACCCCTGGAGTTGGATTGAATACCATGTCCCAGAGTAATTAACATACTAATGAACAATTTTAGGAGACAACATTTCCTAGTGTGTTAATAACCAAAGTCTGATTTAAGTCAAAGACATCTAGCAGCAACCTCTCTGGTGGCCACCAGTCTTACCCTTGTCCTAGGATCTCGTGTACTTTTTTTCATGTAATTTCCCTTTCCAAACATTTCTGGCCCGCTAAGGGCTACAAGGAAATCTAAAAACTAGAATAGTTGGAGAAAATCGTATTATAACTAGCTTCAATACTTTGGAAAACTGGCTCAATTGGTGCTGAATTCACACTTTGTTAGACAACCTATTTAATTACAGATTATTCAGATCCTCAGTGTCTTCCTACTAATAAATATCCCTAAAATAATAGGACAAATCAGTACTTTGACTTTACTATGAGCGCACTAAATTGAATGATTGAACTGCACAATTGAGACTTGTTAAAAAATAATAATCACATTCAATTTACTGAATTCAGTGCAAGAAAATATACAATACAGGTAAGGCATGACTGCAAATTGGAATTCAAAATGACAATATGTGCACAATTGCCAGTTACATGTGATTTTTACATATACATTACTTGCAGCGGCATTCACAAGGGAGACAACTTATAAAAAAGAAGAGAAAAAAAAAAGTTTTATTCAAACTAAAGTGAATTCAATCTCCAAAAATCTTGGGTAAGAAAAATTACTGGTTGGTGTTATAGAGATATACGTAAGTATAAGTGAGCATGTAACTATACCCATATGCACAAATATACATGTTTACTTATGAATTGTACATAAGTAAACATAAAGAAGGACCATTCATACCACAAATGACCTACTGAAACCAATAACATGATTTAGACTGATGTTTTATAAAGATGTTAGCTTATAAGCTAGGCACACTAGTTAGTACTCACTGAAGTACGGAGTACACTGCAGCCCACACCAACATGGCTACAGGGAATCTTAATGGGCATTTCTGTTCGATCACAGCATATATGTCAAGCAATAATTACCCAATTAACATTAAGGACATAATTCACTTGCAGCATTTCAGCCAGGTAGATAGAAAAATATAATTATTTGAGACCCTGGCTGCCCCTAGCAATCCTGCTCCAAGAATGGGAATAGTAGTTTGAGGTTATTTGAAAAGCTTTAACAAAAGCCTGCGGGGGGGAAAAAAAAAGTAAAAAGCAATTACCCGACTGAACTGTACCATTCCATTCTCATCTTGTGTTGTTTAAATTAGGTTCTAATTTACGAGGTGGAGGGGACAGAGGAGTGTTATATCAGTGTGTCTTTGTGATGGCGCATTACGTGCTGATTCTTTTCAGAGGGCCGTCTGAAACCCTTCTTGCAGTAGTCACACCTATGTGGATAGTCCTTAGTGTGGATAGAGATTACATGGCGTTTGAAACCTGAGGCGTCCGCCGTGTTATACTCACAGTACTGGCACTGGTAGACTTTTCGGCCACTGTGAGTCTTCACATGTTTCTTGAGTTCGTTTTGGTGCCTGAAACCACGCTTGCAGCGTTTGCACTTAAAAGGCAGTTCTTTTGTGTGCACTGACAAAATGTGTCGACTCAGAGTGAAAGGGTCTGAAATCTTAAAGTCACAGTGCCGGCACTGGTGCACCTTGTTGCCCCTGTGCGATTCTGCGTGCTTTTTGAGCTCTGATGGCCGGTGGAAGCCTTTTTCGCACACGTCACACTTGTGCGGAAAGTCCTTGGTGTGCACCGAGATGATGTGGCGCTTCAGGTCGCTCGAATTGGTGCTCTTGTGCTCACAATGTGGGCACTGATGAGTCTTGTGGCCCTGGAAGACCTCCATGTGCCTCTGCAGGTCCTTGTCATCAGCAAACGCCTGTGGACAGTGGGCACATTTAAACGGCAGTTCGGCGCCGTGCTTGCTCTTTACATGAGTCTTTAAGTTCGATGGGTCAGCGCAACGGAAGTCGCAGCGTTGGCAGCCGTAAGGCTTTTCGCCCGTGTGTGTCCGCATGTGCTTCTTGAGCTCAGACGGATGGCGAAAGCCCTTGGCGCACTCTGCGCAAACATGTGCAAAGTTTCTGCTGTGCACTGCCAGCAAGTGGCGGTTGAGCAGGCCTTGCTCAGCCGTCTCGTATTCGCAGTATTTGCACTTGTGCAGCTTGGGTTCCTTGTCACGCAAGATCAGCTTGTTGGGGCTGAGTGGACTCGCTTCTCGGTAGTGCCGTGTGTACTCTGTGTACTCTGGGACTTTCTCGTTCTTGACTATGAGCTTGTGGCTCTCTAAATGGTTATGAAAGCTGACCTTTTTGTTAGTAGTGAAATCACAGTCTGTACACTGGTACTTCTTCTTAAACATGTGGTCTGGGTGGTTCTTCATGTGGCGCTTCAGGAACCCGCGTGACTTGAACTTTTTGCCGCAGATGTGGCAAGGATAGACCGTCAGTGGAAGGCCGTCAGGGCCAATTATTACAGCTGCAACAGAGAGGATGATTTACTTAAGTGTGCACACGTAAATGCTGTTTCTACAGCTTGTTCACTGATACCAGCTTGTTCTGTCATACCAGTCTGGCACTGCCGTGTTTCTCCCTTCTTCTTCTTCTTGATCCTCTGTTTGAGAGCGCGGCTTGTACTGATGTTGTCACTGATTTGCAGGTATGGAGTGGTTGCTCCATGCTTACTCTCTAAATGAGACTCCAGATTGTTACCTACAGTGAAAAATAGCAGTTGCAACATTTGAACTGGCCATTAACCTTGAATAATTTATGTACAAAGAGGGGAGAAGAAACATTTCAGTGACCAATGCAGAGAACCATTTGCTAAATCTTTTGGAATCGCAGGAACTAAAGAATGAAAATTGATAAAGAGCTAGTTAAGAAGTGCAAAGCAAGAATGTGAGCGTAGAGACAACATCCTCTAAAAGGAAATGATGACTGAGCAGCCAATAAAATTGTACGCCTGTATTCACCATCAAACTGATGCCAATTCAATACACACATCTAATGCTGTGCATGAAAGAAATAAGGAAGCAAAATAGAAAAAAATATTACAACAAAAAAAAGTTTTATTAAAAAAAAAACCCACACACCTTGGGACAAAATGGCATAGAGATACATGAAGTACAGTAATTTCCGGACTATAAAGCGCACCCATAAATAAGCCGCACCCACTGAACTTTACAAATATTTTTATTTTGAACATAAATAAGCCGCACCTGTCTATAAGTGGTCTACACTGAAACTAATGAACTTTACACAGGCTTTAACGAAAGACACGTTACACACGGTGTAACGGGTGAAATATGTTGCGCTTTCTTTGGGAGCATAGCGGTATTTTGGGAACAGCCTGGCACTGCATTTTTCCCGTATTACTGCGTGTGTGTGTGTGCAAGACGAGGATTATGTCCTTATTATTTTCTGAAGCTCATTTCTAAGTTTCTTTGACTAACCCGTAATGCTGTTGCCAAGAAAAATAAAAAAGTATGAGTTTTGGAAACCTGTCTGTGCTCATATGATTTCATTTGCAACTGAAGTTTTAGTGAGCTCTCCCTTTACCCAGACTCAACGCGTTACAATGGCTTGTATCTAAACAGTAGCCTACCAAGAAAGTCATCCCGATGCCGTGCAGCTCAAAACACAGGTGAGGTGCCTTTTTTTTTTCGTTTCCGTTCGGAAATTTAATTGGTCTAATGTTATGGGGTTCAGTTCTTTGGCTTGAAGTTTGTGAAACCAGGAAAAACCCAGGAAAAATTTATAAATAAGCCGCTTCGTTGTTTAAGCCGCGGGGTTCAAAACGTAGGGAAAAAAGTAGCGGCTTATAGTCCGAGAAATACGGTACACCAATAATAAAAAGTTCAGAAATGCAGGGGGATATCATAAAGCTCAAAGCTAATTAAAGGCATCAAAATGGCAGTTATAAAACTACCTCATATGACCGATCATTAATAAGAAAATCTCTCATGAGCCAATTGCTATAAAGCCTGAAAATTCTGACGCCCACCCAATCTGCTGTTTTAATGAATGTCAATTCTATGCGCTCCTGCACAAAGCCAGACAGAATATGAAACATCTCTGCCCAATATCCCAAACAACTAATTTTGTGACAAAAACATTTTCAGTTCTAGTGATTATCGATTAATGGAAAAGAGTGGCACAGGATACCATGAAAATGCAGCACCATATCTAAAGGACTGAAGCAAAGAACAGGAAACTTACCAATCTCTGAATTCACAAATGTATGAAACAATAATGCTATAACACAAGCAGGGATTAGTATTAATCAATAGTGAACATGTTGCTTTTGTCTGAATTGTTGTAAAGGATCTTGCCAAATGGAACTTTACCCATGGTCCCTATCTGGCACTATGCTGGTAAATATATTGGCAAGTAAACACGTTTCTGAAGTGGTATGTCTTACATTCAGTGTAAGTTTGGCACAAATGAATGGTATTCCATCATTTTTGCGTCAGCCTTTCATCACTTCACCTATATGCTAACATATCTCTGCACTGTAGTTTTGATGCAGATCTCTATGTGAGCATACGCAAATGTTTTAGCTTTTACTTTTTTGATCGTCCTAGTTACAATAGCAGCGCATCATGGCATCAATCCATACTGTTCGGCATGTATTTTTAGGCCTTGCTTTGATCGATCGTTGTAAAATAGGAAAAGTATGCAGTAAAAGTAAACAAGTGTAGTCCCTTTGCGAAGATGACCAAGCAGTGGAGTATGATAAAGACGTAAAAGGGTGAAATACTAGCCAAAGTTAGTATATCATGAGTAGTAGTAAAATAGACAATAATTACAAAAAGCAAACTGTTACAAATCTGCTATGAAGGAACCTTCTACAAAAAAAAAACATACCTCAACAAGGTAATAACCAAATAAAACCTTCCCTGACTGAAAATTAAGCTCTGGAGGGAGCTCTCCCACGAAGCAAACAAGAGTCTCTGGTCGAGTTGCACATACTCCACCAGAGACAAGACATAGAGAGGATTACAGAAAACTATTTTATAACCTTTGGAAAGGATTTGGATATTGAGCAAAACAGACAAGACCCTTTAAGATGAGAGTAATGGATGAACAGAATGTCTACCCAAGTTGCAAATGTACATGCACAGAGCTAAATACAGTACAGACCAAAAGTTTGGACACACCTTCTCATTCAAAAAGTTTTCTTTATTTTCACGACTATGAAAATTGTAGTGTCACACTGAAGGCATCAAGGGCTATTTGACCAAGAAGGAGAGTGATGGGGTGCTGCGCCAGATGATCTGGCCTCCACAGTCACCGGACCTGAACCCAATCGAGATGGTTTAGGGGTGAGCTGGACCGCAGAGTGAAGGCAAAAGGGCCAACAAGTGCCAAGCATCTCTC